>JAGFBZ010000713.1:247500-510138 GCA_018398805.1 Hirundichthys speculiger
CGTGGCCGTGGACAACGGCGGGGCCGACATGGAGCTGGAGGAGCTGAATGACGAGGAAGAGAAGAGCCTGAGTAAAGGTCTCCTGCTGTGCGTGTGCTACGCTGCTAGCATCGGAGGCATCGCTACCCTGACGGGAACCGGACCAAACCTGGTCCTGATGGGACAGATGAGCCAGTAAGAGCTGACAGGGACACTCAAGTTAGAGGGGGCTGGTTTTTGGTCCTCTGGAGGTCGCCGTCTCATCAGGACCTGACTGTCCAACCGCAGTTAATCCAGAAACAGCTGGAACATACCCACATTTGTTCTGTTAGCTGTTTTAGCTTAGCTTCTTTGTTCTCATCAAGCCCCTCCATCCTCTGATGACGCTACCAGACCTGTACAGGTGTGATGATCCATCAATACTTCAGTTTAATGATGACGCTACCAGACCTGTACAGGTGTGATGATCCATCGATACATCAGTTTAATGATGACGCTACCAGACCTGTACAGGTGTGATGATCCATCAATACTTCAGTCTAATGATGACGCTACCAGACCTGTACAGGTGTGATGATCCATCGATTCTTCAGTTTAATGATGAAGCTACCATACCTGTACAGGTGTGATGATACATGATAAATATGGACATGTGCTCTTTGGTATCATGTCAGACTTTCAGTCTTCATCACAGCAGGGATGAGTTGATGAAGAGGAAGTGTTTCCATGCAGATGTTGACAGATTCTTGCTACTTGAAACCAAAATATCGTCATGTTCTTGTTTGCTTCGTCCCCGCAGACTCTTCCCTCAAAACGGGGACGTGATCAACTTTGCCTCGTGGTTCGCCTTCGCCTTCCCCACCATGGTGCTGATGCTGACGCTGGCCTGGTTCTGGCTGCAGTTCCTCTATGTCGGCTGCAAGTGAGTCAGCTGATCCCCCAACATCTGGAGCAGCAGGCGCTTCCACGTATGCCACCGGTTCATGCTTGGTTTGTTGTTTTGCTGCTAGCTTGAGGAGGACGTGGGGCTGTGGGTCGGTGCAGTCGGAGAAGGAGAGGGCGGCGTACGAGGTCATCAGGGAGGAGCACTCCCGCCTGGGACCCATCAGCTACGGGGAGGGCAGTGTCCTGGCGCTCTTCATCCTCATGGTGGTGCTGTGGTTCACGCGAGACCCTCGGTTCATGGTCGGATGGGCCACCCACGCCTTCAACGCCAACGCTGAGTAAGTTCCTCCACAGCAGGCCTCAAGAAGAACCAGACAAACCCTCCATGATGTCGACCAGCCCAGTAGCGGAACATGTCACTGCCGGGCCGGGGGCGGGGCACATGACCGGGCCCTTTAAACCCAATTAAGCTTGTGATTACATCGTTTTACAACATACGTATGCCTGCAACAGCGGGACTTACAAGCATTACTACATTTGACACATAGCTCAAAGCATTTGAGGAAGTGTTCAACACCATGAAGAGCTTCCATGTCATTTTGAAATCAATCAAACCGTCATAAAGTCTAACAAACCAAGAGAACAACAAAAACATTAGGCTACCTGGCCCCTAATAATATAACAACACAAAGTCAAAGCAGTTCAGCACCACGGATAGCTACCACATCATTCTGACACCCACTTTAACGAGCAACCCCAACCAATAAGAGCACAGTTACTGTATCAATAGTGGGAACGTTTTGTAAAATTGGCACAGCGGCCCACACGTTCACATACAAACATAGATTCAAGATAAAATAGCAGAACTACTCACCACTATTGAAATGGTACACGACGAGCTCATCATCTTGTGCTTGCTGACGTAACCCGACAAAACCGACATGAAGTTTAACAAACCATGAGAACAAAAACATTAGGCTACCTGGCCCCTAATAATAACGTTAGGCTACCTGGCCCCTAACAATAACGTTAGGCTACCTGGCCCCTAATAATAACGTTAGGCTACCTGGCCCCTAACAATAACATTAGGCTACCTGGTCCCTAATAATAACGTTAGGCTACCTGGCCCCTTATAATAACATTAGGCTACCTGGCCCCTAATAATAACGTTAGGCTACCTGGCCCCTAATAATAACATTAGGCTACCTGGCCCCTAATAATAACGTTAGGCTACCTGGCCCCTAATAATAACGTTAGGCTACCTGGCCCCTAACAATAACGTTAGGCTACCTGGCCCCTAATAATAACGTTAGGCTACCTGGCCCCTAACAATAACATTAGGCTACCTGGCCCCTAATAATAACGTTAGGCTACCTGGCCCCTAATAATAACATTAGGCTACCTGGCCCCTAATAATAACGTTAGGCTACCTGGCCCCTAATAATAACATTAGGCTACCTGGCCCCTAATAATAACATTAGGCTACCTGGCCCCTAATAATAACATTAGGCTACCTGGCCCCTAATAATAACATTAGGCTACCTGGCCCCTAATAATAACATTAGGCTACCTGGCCCCTAATAACAACATTAGGCTACCTGGTCCCTAATAATAACGTTAGGCTACCTGGTCCCTAATAATAACGTTAGGCTACCTGGTCCCTAACAATAACATTAGGCTACCTGGCCCCTAATAATAACGTTAGGCTACCTGGCCCCTAACAATAACGTTAGGCTACCTGGCCCCTAATAATAACATTAGGCTACCTGGCCCCTAACAATAACGTTAGGCTAACTGGCCCCTAATAACAACATTAGGCTACCTGGTCCATAATAATAACATTAGGCTACCTGGCCCCTAACAATAACATTAGGCTACCTGGCCCCTAATAATAACGTTAGGCTACCTGTCCCCTAATAATAACATTAGGCTACCTGGCCCCTAATAATAACATTAGGCTACCTGGCCCCTAATAATAACGTTAGGCTACCTGGCCCCTAATAATAACATTAGGCTACCTGGCCCCTAATAATAAAGTTAGGCGGCCGAGCTACTCCGATAACAACCACATTAGCAGTTTACAACAAACTCACATATTGTTTTCTGTGTCAGTGATTGTGAGTAATTGTACCAGTAAATCTGGCTCCCTGACCGCGCTGAACAACAATGTCAGGTTCATCTCCAGGATTGGGACGAACAAAATACGTGTCCAGCTTTTTAAGTTTCGTTTTCTCCTGCGCTCTTTTTTCCTTGTCTTTGGGTTTTGTCGCTCCACTTTTATGTTTACATGAACCGCCACTCATAATTACATTAGTCTTTGATCCACTAGCCTCCACCGCATTGACTCTGTTGACAAGTGACTGATGATGACGCTGATGGACGGCTGTTGATGACGATTTTACCCAAAATACATTTGTAGATCTTGTAACTTTGCACATTGTAAAGTTAATTGTGAGAGTGAACATGAAGCCAGCCATGCAGCACAACATTTAATTCACTGTGTTGAATAAAACTACATGACCAAAGTCAGTCTTAAATGTTTTGACCAACCATGATTCATTCTGGCTGGAGCAACCTATATAATACCTCAGACGAAACATGACACATTTCACGCAGAAATTGTTGAATCCACAGATGTGGAAAGTGTAACCGACACTTAGGGAAAAGGCTGTTTCTTCGTCTTTCACCGGGCCCCCCCAGGGCCCGGGCCGGGGGAGTACCGCCCCCTCAGTCCCCCCTGACGCTCCGCCGCTGGACCAGCCATAAGGTTTCTGAGGATGAAGGCTGATTTATACTAAAGCGTCTGTCGTAGGTGAACCCTACGATGAGAGCTATGCTGTACCCTGACGTCCACCTCTGTCCACCCACAAGCAGACTGATTAGCAGATTCGTTCTTTCTCTTCTTTGAACTTCCCTCCACTACTTCTTTGTTGTCATCTTCAAGTCGGGCAAAATGATAGAAAACAGCTGATCCTCAACGTTTATCAGCTCCAGCTCAGGTAGAAGAGCTTCAGAGACAGTCACTGAACTCAGGTCGGTTCCAGCCAGTTTCTCAGTCCTGCTTGTTATGTCATTTTTGAACGACCAACAACAAACACAACTGGCTCCAACTTATTTCAAGGTTTTGTTTCCTTTTCTGGGTTTTTCCATAATTGTTCAGTCTGCTGAGGGTCAAAGTTCGGCTCTGTGGCCGTTAAGGGGCTGAACTTCTGCCTGGAGCTCGTCTCTACGTGAAGTATTTCCTCACCTCTGGTCCTGAACAAGAGTTAAATGGAAAAAAAGGGAAAGATGGCGTTGAGAGGAATAAATGAAGCCAAACTGCTGTTTAACGCAGGACTTGCCTCGGGGCAAAAACCCCGAACAAACAGGAACCAGAGGCGAAAAACAAACACTGGAGACGTGTTCTGGGTACAAACGGCAGACTTTGACCTGCTGCACGTCTCGTCAGGATGCAGAGGAAAACTTTCCATCATGATTCAACAGCGTGTAGGTCCACTTTTAGCAGAATGTGAGTTGAAGAAGCTGTTTGCTGGAAGGGTTTATGATCTCCCTCATGGTCCTGGAGTTCTGGTCCATTCTTCTGTGCTACGTTGGTTCAGGTCTTTGAGGTTTTTGGACGTTCACCTGTTCACAGCTCCATGAAGGTCTCCTGTGGTCTGGACTTTTAATTCCAGAACCTTGATTCTTCTTCATTCTGATGTGGATCTGCTGTTGTTGTGAACCTCAGTCGTGGAATATGGAAGTCCAGACTGTGTGGAGGTCCATATGAGCCCCTTTTCTGGATTGATGTGCAGCAGCAACTGCTTCTCTACGACCAGCAAACTGCCAGAACATCTGCTTTCATAGAGGTCTGCACACAAGCTGATGATCAGTTCATGAGGATGATGGTCAGCAGCTGCCAGCTACTGACCCTCAATCAATGAAGGCAGACTTGGTTTTGTCTGTATGATTATTTATTCCTCCCTCTTTTCAAATAAGTGGTCATAGTGGCAAATACAGGTCCAACTGACCCCTGTGGGACACCTGTAGGACCCCTGTAGTGACTCTGTGGGACCCCTGTAGGGACCCTGTAGGACCTCCAGAGGGCCTCTGTAGGGACTCTGTGGGACCCCTGCAAGGCCTCTGTAGGACCTCTGGAGGGCCTCTGTGGGGCCCCTGAGAGATCCCTGTAGGACCTCCGGATGGCCTCTGTGGGGCCCCTGTGGGACCCCTGTAGGGACCCTGTAGGACCTCCAGAGGGACTCTGTAGGGACTCCATGGAACCCCTGTAGAACCTCTGGAGGGCCTCTCTAGGGACTCTGTGGGACCCCTGTAGGGACCTTGTAGGACCTCTGGAGGGCCTCTGTAGGGACTCTGTAGGTCCTCCAGAGGGACTCTGTAGGGACCCTGTGGGACCCCTGTAGGGCCACTGTAGGGCCTCTGGAGGGCCTCTGTAGGGACTCCGTGGGACCCCTGTAGGACCTCCGGAGGGCCTCTGTAGGGCCCCTTTAGGGACTCTGTGGGACCCCTGTGGGGACCCTGTAGGACCTCCGGAGGGCCTCTGTAGGGACCCCTGTAGAGACCCCTGTAGGACCTCCAGAGGGCCTCTGTGGGACCCCTGTAGGGACTCCTGTAGGACCTCCGGATGGCCTCTGTAGGGCCCCTGTAGGGACTCTGTGGGACCCCTGTGGGACCCCTGTAGGACCTCCGGATGGCCTCTGTAGGGACTCTGTCCCCTACAGGGGTCCCACAGACCTACAGAGGCCTCCAGATGGCCTCTGTAGGTCTGTGGGACCCCTGTAGGGACCCCTGTGGGACCCCTGTAGGACCTCTGTAGGACCTCCAGAGGGCCTTTGTAGGGACCCTGTGGGACCCCTGTAGGGACCCTGTAGGACCTCCGGAGGGCCTCTGTAGGGACCCTGTGGGACCCCTGTAGGACCTCCGGAGGGACTCTGTAGGGACTCTGTGGGACCCCTGTAGGACCTTCAGATGGCCTCTGTAGGGACCCATGTAGGACCTTCAGATGGCCTCTGAAGGGACCCATGTAGGACCTTCAGATGGCCTCTGTAGGGACCCCTGTAGGACCTCCAGAGGGCCTCTGTAGGGACCCTGTGGGACCCCTGTAGGGACCCTGTAGGACCTCCGGAGGGCCTCTGTAGGGACCCTGTGGGAACCCTGTAGGACCTCCGGAGGGCCCCTGTAGGGACTCTGTGGGACCCCTGTAGAGGCCCCTGTAGGACCTTCAGATGGCCTCTGTAGGGACCCTGTAGGACCTCTGTAGGAGGTGCCTTGTTTGGCTGGTTGGTTGGTTCAGGGAAACTTCAGGGTCAAGTTTAACCTGTGAATCTGTTCACTTCATCACTTCATCACACTAATTAGTTTCCTCTTTGACACAGTTTTTCATCTGGATTAGATTTGAGGGACAGATTAGAGTCAAGTTTAGCAGTTTTACGGAAAAAATGTTTGATTTTCTAACATAAAATCATAGTTATGTTTTAAAAAATGATCATTTTTGTCAAAGTCAATATTTCACATAAAAAGTTGATATTAAGTTTAAGTGTAGCAATTTTGTAAATTCTGAGATTTTATCACAAGTATGCTTTTTTTGTGACATTTGTGGTTTTATTGCAAAAATTATTCATTTTAGAGGAGAAACTTTCAGTTATACAAAGTTCACAGATTTACAACAAAGTCAAAAAGTTGCAAGTTTGCAAAAGTCGATATTTTACAACAAAAGTGGCGCTGTTGTGAAATTTGTGTGTGGGTGTGTGTGGGGGGGGGGGGGGGGGGGGGGGGGGGGGGGGTCACCTTGGACCTTCATCTTAAACAAACAATGACTGTGATTTTCTGATGACATAACCTGTCAGTGATGGTGAGACGTCCTGCAGTGGAGCCTCAGCTGACCTCAGACTGGACTGACTGGTATGAAACCTGGTCAAACAGAACCAGGTCTCCAGACCCAGACAGAACCAGGTCTCCAGACCCAGACAGAACCAGTGAAGTCACTGTTCATGAACTGAGCAGCTGGTCACTGGGTCATCTAACTTCTAACATCTAACTTTAGATAAAAACAGTGAGAATCTGAAGGAACCGCTGTACGCCGGGGCCCTCCGACGGGTTCTGATTCGGGTCAGGGAATCGCCGCTGTGATGAGGCGGATCGTGACGTGAAACCGTGTCCTGTTCGCCTGCAGGTTCGTCACCGACGCCACCGTCGCGCTGTTTGTTGCCGTTCTGTTGTTCGTCCTTCCCTCCGAGCCGCCGCGCTACCTGTGCTTCTGGAGCAGGCCGCCACACAGGTAACCAACGTGGGACGCACGCCGTAGGTTTAACGTGTGCGTGGGGGTTTCAGCTGAGGCGAATGTGTTTTGTTTTATCCAATCAGAGAGCCAGGCTTCCCGAGGCCCCGCCCCTTCTCTGCTCACCTGGCAGGTGACTCAGAAGAAGATGCCGTGGAACATCGTGCTGCTGCTCGGAGGAGGCTTCGCGCTGGCCAAAGGCAGCGAGGTAGAGCTGGGGCTTTTTGGAAAGTTTGTTTTCCCAGAAGTTTTGTTCGTGTTCGTGTTCTCAGTATCGTTTGGGTGTTTTCTGTCAGGAGTCCGGTTTGTCCCGATGGCTCGGCGCTCAGATGACGCCGCTCCAGTCCATCCCTCCGTGGGCCATCGCCGTCGTCCTCTGTCTCCTCGTCGCCACCTTCACCGAGTGTGCGAGCAACGTGGCCACGGCCACGCTCTTCCTGCCGATCCTCGCCTCCATGGTAACGGCGTCACACGATTCCCAATCAATTATGACGCTTCATCATCAGCATGTGATGAGAGGAAAAGGGGCGGGGCCAGTTTGAACTTCCTTAATTAGTTTAAAATTTAAAGCCCCATCCTGGACAGAAGTGAACTGAGAGGCTTTAACAATAAATAATTAAGAAGAATTTATTTTTTGATTTTTTTTAAATCAGAGCCCGTTAACATTGACCAACTTTAAATTGGAGTCATGTAACAAGTTTAACAGAGTCATCTAACAAACTTTCACTTGTAAATGAATCAAGTTAACAGAAAATTTTATTTAACTTCAAGTTGGTTACGTTACAGGTTAACTGGAGATGATTAATTTAAGCCAGTTTAATTAACTTAACACTATAAATCTCAACCTTTTGAATTAAAAAATAAATTATTTTCATAAATTCTCAAATTTTGCAAGATCATGCAACTTTTTGTCACAAAAAAACAGATTTTTACAAAATTCTGACATTTTACTTTCAGTTTTTTTTTCTTTTTTAACATTTTCCAGTTTTTGTTTTAAAGTCCCGACTTTTAAACTTTATATTCGAGCTTTTTGCGGCAAAATATTAACTTTCACTGCTTTTTTGTTTAGAAAAGAGAAATTTTGTGATAAAAACAAAAAATTCCACAGAATTGCAGCTTTTTGACACAAAATGGCGACTTTATCATGAAAAACTGAGAATATAATGTTGCAACTTTATATTCTCAGATCCTTTTGTCATAAAACCAACTTATGTTTTATTATATTTCCTGTGAAAACAAATTTTATTGTAAAATTTTCACATTAAATCATTACTCATAAATCAAAACTTTTGTAAGAATTTTTTTTAAAACCGTTTTAACAGTATTCATTGTAAAATCTCAACTCTTTAATTTAACTATTCTTTAAACACAAAATTTATGAAATTGTGAAAACTTTTTGTCGTCAAATCGCAGCTTTTGCAGAAGTTAATTTTTTTTTTTTCAATCAATCAATCTTTTGTTGTCACGTTGCAGCTTCGGCCATATTGAAACGATTTGACTTTAAAACTGCTGCTCAGCGGTCGAATTCAGAGGTCAAAGGGCGAGGAACTTTAGCGCCACCTGTGCACGTGCCTGTTGTTTTGTCTCCCCTCTCTTGTGCTTTTATGTTGAAATCTGATGGGACTCTGACTTCCTGTGTGTCCCGACCCAGTCTCAGTCCATGAACCTGAACCCGCTGTACGTGATGATCCCCTGCACCCTCAGCGCCTCCTTCGCCTTCATGCTGCCGGTGGCCACGCCCCCCAACGCCATCGTCTTCTCCTCCGGGTTCCTCAAAGTGTCCGACATGGTGAGTGTTGCTGCTGATGAAAAAGAAGAAACTGTTCTCTTTGACCTTCTACATCACAATAATGCTGCGCCCCCTGCAGGCTAAGACGGGCGTGGTGATGAACGTCATCGGGATCGGCTGCATCAGTCTGGCCATCAACAGCTGGGGGCGTGTCCTGTTCTCTCTGGACTCGTTCCCTTCATGGGCCAACGTCACGGCACCGATGTAGAACCCAGGACCTCCTGACAGAAGAGCATCTTCTGGATGGTTCTATCTCCTCACTGTTGAGCCCGTTTCCCAAATCTGCTCTTTCACCAAACCTCTGGTCAGTCCGGATCAGTCGCTCTGACTTCAGTCTCCAAAGCTTCACATTGGGTAATAAGGTCAATGACATGTAACTGTTTTAATTATGCAGAAACAACATGCGGGCAATCCTAAGTACCCCCTTAAATAAAAAACCTTCTTCAGTGGGATGTGAGAGGGTCAGCAGGTGCTGCTGATCATCTATAAAAGCAGATGTTCCCTTAGTTTGCTGGTTTGAAGCATTCAGGTGTGTATAAACACAATGCCAAAGAGTAAAGACATCAGCAGCGGACATCTGAGAGAAGCAACTGCTGCTGCTCATCAACGTGGAAAGAGTGAAGAACATCTTCAAACAACCTGGAGTTCAGTGTGTTGCAGTGACAAAGAAGATGCACATCTGGAAGAAACATCCAACGCAGTTGTAAAGTGGACGTTCCAGCAAATTTACCCCAAAATGAGACCTTCCAGAGCTCCGAGAAAAACAGAACAAAAAATGCCCCCAGAGTTGTTGTTGTCATGGAGACGTGGAGGATATCTCTGATATATAAGTCGCTTCAAAATATAAGTCGCAGGATCAGACAAACTACTAAAAGAAGATTTCACTCATAGTCCAGATAATACTTTAATTAAACCAGAGGTGATTTGGGAAACTGACGAACAGAAGAACGTTTGAGAGCTGAACACCAGAAGAAGAAACCAGTTTTCCTTCTATGAACTGAAGTTTTTCTGTTTTAATTCCTACATATGTTGAAAGTTTTGTATTTTCTATTTAAACATATTTTGGTAACAAAGTTGTATGTGTTTATTTGGTGTGCACGTTCCAGACTTTTGTACCATTTTGTTGCAAATAGTTTTGTTTCTTGTTAATAAAGGTTGATCTGTTAACGGCGTGTTGAACAGTTAGTGAGCAGTTTATCTGCCGGACAGGAAACTGATTCCGTCTTCACAAATTACCAGTTTCATTAGTTTTTAGTGTCAATTCTGCGTCAGGTTTTAATCAAAATACCACTATTCTTATTTTAAAGTTATGTCCTGTGCTCTTAACTGCAAAGACCACTACAACTTGTTCTGGGTTGGTCATGAAAGGTTTGAAGGAAACCTTTTATTTTCATTTTTATAGCATTTTATTTATTTTAATTTTGCATGAAAAAAATCTGAAATTAATTGTGTTAAATAAGATTTAATATTAAAATTTTAGTTAATGATATTTGCTCGGGGGTCATGATCTGGGTCTCTGTAAAGCACCTAGGAGACAACTAGCATTGTAATAGACGCTATACAAATAACATTAAAATTGACTTGATAAACTCACAAATTTGAAACAAAAATAAACTTTTGGATTTCTCACTTTCTAAATTTGTGATGAAAAAAAAAGATCAGAATTTTGATGTTAAACACTCAAGACAAACTAGAAACAGAAATATGACCTATATAATCAGAAATTTGCAAGGCAAAAAAATTTGAAATTCCAAATTTATTTATAAAAGAGAAAATCTATATTTTTTTAAATCATAAAATATAGATATTAAATCAATTTTCATTTGATAAACCAGGAAGTTAGAATAAAAACATAAATGTGTGAGGTGTATCTTTTCTTACTGCACAATTCTGTTGGAAATCATATATAAAAGTATAAGAAAAAACTTTATAATTCACAAACTCTTGAATGTGTGAAAAATTAATTCTAACTTTAGCAACAAGTCTGAATTTTCCAAAGGTTGTTAGAAAGTTTATTTTTTCCAGGAGAGAAACAAACAACTTTGAAAAATAATTTCGAAATTGGTGGGGAGGGAAAAAAAGCTGAATTCTGACTTTAAATCCTCATCAATTAATGAGGAAAAAATTCAGAAATTAGTACTTTAAATATTCACAAATTGTTGAGGAAGAAAAGTGGACATATAGCCTAAACTCTTAAATCTGTAATTAAAAATGAGAGATTCCACCTTCATAAACTCACAAAATTAGCAGAAGAAACTAACTTTATTAAATCATAATTTTGCCAATTATAATAAATCAGTACATTTGGAATAATATTGCGTGGCAAGTAGACTACTTGCCTCAATTGTGTGTGTGGGGGGGGGGGGATTAGAAATTTTAACTTTATTTAATCATAATTGTGGAAAATGAACAAAATTCTTGATAAAACCGAAGAAAATCCGGACGCAAATCCGGTCTTTGTGAACAGTTTATTTATCTGTCATCGGTTTTGTTGTCAGATGCCGCCACCCGTCGGTGACAATGCAAAAAACAGAAGCCGTAAACCGACAGCAGTGTCGCAAAGACCGACAGTTTTCCGTCAAATGCATCCAGGTACGTTTCACGTCGGTGATCGAATCAAGGGAAATGGCTGCATTTTTTCCTTTTTTGTAAAGTATTTTTGTCATTATTTATCTCTCTAACCCTTTCCTCGTTAAACAGTGATTTTAACAGCGGCTGAGTGCTGTGTTCAGGACTCTCGGTAGCCATGGAAACAGGTTAGTGGCCGTTGTTGTTGCTGATGTTAGCATGTTAGCTGATGGAGCTCCGTATGTACATTATTGTTACAGTATTTACGTTTTTTTATTATTGTAATTAGTAAAAGATACCTCAGTCAGTCAAATGTGTGGCCTCTTGGGGTTTAGTTTTTGTTGTGAATCTGTGTTTGCTGAAAACGATGAGCAGAGTAAAATTAGCATTTTTTTCTATGGAGTCTGGTATTGGATTTTGTCCGCTGCATAAATGGACAATAAACCCAGAGCTGAGTGTTTCTACTGTCTCCTGTCACATGCGTGTGTGTGTGTGTGTGGGTCTGTCGCCGTTTTGACGGTGTTTTTATGTTTTTGTGTGTTGTTCCTGGTCCAGACGAGCAGACTCGGAACCGGTTCCAGGCAGAACTCGAGTTCGTCCAGTGCTTGGCCAACCCGTACTACCTGAACTGTGAGTATGAAACACACCAGTCCGGTCCAGGCCGGTCCAGGCCGTGTCTCTGAGTCCAACATGGGGACTAAATGTGCTCCTTTTGTGTCTTTGTGGGAGCAGTTTTAGCTCAGAGAGGCTTCCTGAGGGAGCGGACCTTCGTCAACTACCTGAAGTACCTGCTGTACTGGAAGGAGCCCGAGTACGCCAAGTTCCTCAAGTAAGACCACCGCAGTCCATCTCACAAACCCTCTGAGCCGCAGTCACCTGCCCAGGTGTTTCCAGTGTGTCTGCTGAGCTCATGTTCAGTTATTGTTCAGGAAGAGTCAGAAGCAGCACCGTACCTGTCTTCTTCTCAAGATGATCACGGAGTCATCTGGTCTGCTTTCAGGAGCAAACGGGCTGCGTTGACTTGGAGTTAATCTGGATGGAGGGATGGATGGATGGATGGATGGATGGATGATTGATGGATGGATGGATGGATGGATGAAGCTCCAGTTAGATCCCCATGACACTGAACTGGATGGATAGATGGATGGGTCGATGGATAGATGGATGGAGGGATGGATGGATGATTGATGGAGGGATGGATGGATGGATGAAGCTCCAGTTAGATCCCCATGACACTGAACTGGATGGATGGATGGATGGATGGGTGGATGGATGATTGATGGAGGGATGATTGATGGAGGGATGGATGGATGAATGGATGATTGATAGATAGATGGATGAATGGATAATTGATGGATGGATGGATGATGGCTGGATAGATGGATGATTGATGGATGGATGAATGGATGATTAATAGATGGATGATTGATAGATAGATGGATGGATGGATGATTGATAGATGGATGGATGATGGATGGATGATTGATAGATGGATGGATGGATGGATGATGATGATGATGATGGATGGAGATGGATGGATGCTGGATGGATGATTGATAGATGGATGGATGGATGGATGGATGGATGATGGATGGATTGGATTGATGGATGGATGGATGGATGGCTGATGATTGATGATGGATGGATGGATGGGATGGATGATTGGATGGATGGATGGATGGATGATGATGGAGGATGGATGGATGGATGGATGGATGATGGATGGATGATTGATAGATGGATGGATGGATGATTGATAGATGGATTATTGATAGATGGATGGATGGACGGATGGATGGATGAAGTTCCAGTTAGATCCCCATGACCCTGAACTGGATGGATGATGGATGGATGGATGATGGATGGGTGGGTGGATGATTGATAAATGGATGATGGATGGATGGATAGATGGATGAAGCTCTGGTTAGATCCCCATGACCCTGAACTGGATGGATGGATGGATGGATGGATGGATGGATGGATGGATGGATGAATGGATGGATGGATGGATGGATGGATGGATGGATGAAGTTCCAGTTAGATCCCCATGACCCTGAACTGGATGGATGATGGATGGATGATTAGGTGGATGATTGATGGATGGATGGATGGGTGGATGATGGATGGATGGATGGATGGATGGATGGGTGGATGATTGATGGATGGATGGATGGATGGATGGATGGATGGATGGATGGATGAATGGATGAAGCTCCGGTTAGATCCCCATGACCCTGAACTGGGTGGATGGATGGATGGATGGATGGATGGATGGATGGATGGATGGATGGATGAAGCTCCGGTTAGATCCCCATGACCCTGAACTGGATGGATGGATGGATGGATGGATGGATGGATGAAGCTCCGGTTAGATCCCCATGACCCTGAACTGGATGGATGGATGGATCCAGTTCCAGATTAGTTCAATAAAACATCTTCGGGGGGGAAATATTTTTAAGAGGATGAAGGTTTTGTGAACTTAAATTTGTGACCCCGCCTCCTCCCCTCCCCCGCAGGTATCCTCACTGCCTCCACATGCTGGAGCTGCTGCAGTACGAACACTTCCGGAAGGAGCTGGTCAACGCTCAGTGCGCCAAGTTCATCGACGAGCAGCAGCTGCTGCACTGGCAGCACTACTCCCGCAAACGCACGCGCCTGCAGCAGGCGCTGGCGGAGCAGCAGCAGGCGCAGCAGCAGCCGCCGCCGCACGGGAACGCCACCGCCAAATGATGAGGGAGGCTGGGGCAGAACCTCCCGCCTCCTCAGCAGGTGGACTCAGAGGAGCTGAGGTGGACTCTACTGGACTGTGGTGGACTCTGGTGGACTCTGGTGGACTCTGGTGAGCCGACGGTGCTGATGACGGGATCGACTTCCTGCCTGGGATTTCAACTTAAACTGCCTTTTTCTCTGCTTCAGTTAGAAACCTGCTCAGTTTAAAGATTCAGGTGTGAAACACAAACTCATCAGCTGTTAGTTTTGTTAAAGTTTAATATGATTTATAAAAAATCAGAAATACAGTCCTCTTTTTTATTTCTTGCTGATGTTCATTCCTGCTGTTTATCTCCCTTTTCTTTTTTTTTTTGTAGTAAAATATTTGAAATGATTTTGTTTCCTGTGATTTCTACATGTGATTAATATTATATTTCTATTGAAATAGTGAAGTTAGTTCAGATGCCAGAGTAGCCTCAGCATATCTGTCGTCTGCAGAGATCCAGCATCGACTGAACGGTGGTTTAATATCAGAGTTGATCCGGTATAATTCACATATTGACGTGAATAAAGAATAAAACCAGAGAGAAACTGGAAAGAAAGGATGAGTGTCCTTTGACGAGTGGGGGGGGGGTTAAGGCGGGTTGTCGTTGTAACTCACCCTGGTGCATGATGGGACACAACAGTCTTCACAGAAGCTGATGTATGACGTCACAGCCTCTGTGTCCTCATCCAGATTGTTGGTAGCGGTCCAGAAAACATCCCAGTCAGTAGAGTCCAAACAAATGTATTTATGTTTATGAAAATATGTAAACTTAATTTTCAAAAACTCTTTTTTTTTCATACATCGTTTTGCTTTAGGGATTACTAAAGTCCGATTAAACTAAGGGAAAAACTAATTTATTTGTTAATTTGGTAAATATTGATACAAATGCATGTTGTGTAAATATACCAGATTTAACTGGAAGCTTGTTTCCATCTGCAGTCCTCAAACATGAAAATACATAAACAAACATAATATAATATATACAAGAGTGTATAAAAGCAACAAATTAAAGGTAAGAAAGAAACAAACAGGCTGCTTCATTAATGTTTACAGGTGCTAATTCACTGGTTCACTGCAATTATTAAAGTTTGGTTTTTATTTAGAATATTAAAAAAAAAAGAGGTTCAGAGGAATGACATTAGCCTGCCTACTGTGACTGTGCTTTAAATCAGGGGTTCCCAACCCCCGGTCCGGTACCGGTCCGTGGGTCATTCGGTACCGGGCCGCAGAGAAAAAAATAAATCACCCCCATTATCACCGTTTTATTTATTATCTGAGTCTAAATTATGTTTTATTTTGAAAAATGACCGGAATCTCTCCCTTACATCCGCCCTTGACTCTTGACACGTGACCAGACTTCCAGACCAGCGTCTCGGTCACGTGACACGTTTAAACCCACAAACTGAGTAAAAAACAAACGTCTTCGGGAAGAGTCTGCGCGGAGAGGATGTTACTGGTGTTCTGTTGTTCCGAGGACGCTTTTAATAAAGTTGCACGTAAATACACAGCGGATTTACGTCTGTTATAATATTTAGAAAATACCACAGATTTTATGCCGGTCGGATCATTTTATTTTGTAGTATTTGTTTGCGACACATTTTACAGACCGGTTCATGAAACTACTGCGTCACATTACACCTGTCTGTGGAGCAGAAAAGCTTGGAGACCACTGATTTAATGGCGTATAAAAAAATATTCTAGGATTAAAACGGTTTTGTTTTATTCTGAAGGGCTCAGGGCGGAAGTCGCCGTGGCCTCTCCCGGAAAGGGGAACCGTTTTCTTCATGACACCCCCGGCGGCTGCTGTGACCGGTTGGAGCTGTGACGGTGTTGTGACCTGAACGGTCTCCACCAGCAGGTTTGATTGAGACGTTAACCCGGATTTTATGGACCTTTGCTGTCTGCCAGAAGCATTAAATTAGGTACTTTTAAACTACATAGAAACATCCTGCTGATTGTTCCGTCCTGTATGTGGTAATGTTGTTACGTAGAGAGTTTGTCTTAAAAGTTCATATTCACTTGGAGCATGCGCAGTTTGTCAGAGCCTGACAGTCGTTTATGTTGTTTAAAAAAGAAGAAACATTCGACTTTTATCCGTCAGAATGAAATCAGAGTTAACCCGTTAACTTTATCCACGTGAATTTGACGTTATTTACTGAACTGATTTGTATTTCCGGTGTAAAGTCCAGTTGTTTTTTAATTAATTATCGCAGTATATCAGATCACCAGGGCCGTTTCTGGATTTTTGTGGGGCCAGATTCAGTCAGGGGCCCCATTATGTAAAACTCCCTCTAAAATAACAGACCTATAATAAGTAAAACAAAGTTTATGTCTCCATAAACTTACAAATAGAGAAAACATTATTTTCTGACTTCACAGACTTGGTTTTAAAAAAAAAATCTTAAAATTTGAAAACTTGCAAAAGTATAAGAAAAACTCTAAAATTGACTTCATAAACACAACAATTTTTCTGTAGAAAAGAGAAAAAGAATATTTTCTGACTTATCAACCTGTAAAATGTCAAGAGAAATCTCAGAAGTTTAGACTTTATCAACTAATCAACAACATTTTAAAAAAGTGTTTTCTGACTTTATAAACTTGCAAATTTGAAAAAAAGAAGTCAGAATTTCTGATTTTTGTTTACAGGAATAAAAAGCTAAAAGTAAAAAACTGAATTCATAACTTCACCAGTTAATGAGAGGAAACCTTTTTTTAGACTTTGTAAAGTCAGAAACGTCAGAAGAAAAAAACCTCGAAACTTCTGTCTTTATTAACTCAGAAATTGTCAAAAAGAAAGTTTTCAGTTTTTGTAAACTCACTAATTTGTCATTAAAACTCAAATTGTGACTTCATAAACAGAGTAAATGATGTTTTGTGGTCTATAGACCCCTGACCGACGTGATCTGGACCAGGTGAGGTATTTCAGTAAATGACAATCAACAGTTCATCTGGACACGTCGCTGATTTTAAAATCCCAAACATCTGTTGTCCTTCATTAGAAAAATCTCTCAGTTTTAATAGTTGAGCGTATTTGCAATAAAACCTTTGTCAGCGGTCTTTGAGGACAAAAACATCCTAGTTATAGGTCCTGAAGGCCAGAGAGAGAAACTTTTATCAAAACTAAAGGATCTTAAACCGACCCAATCAGTAAAGAATTTGGGCGTGACTTTTGACTCTGAGCCTAACTTTATCCCACATATCAAAAATATAACAAAAACAGGTTTTTATCACCTTAAGAACATCGCCAGAGTCGGACCGGGATTTTTTTTTATCAAAGTGTTTGATTTAGTGAAGTTTGTGAGGATGAGTTTCCAGACGGTGACCGCCTCCTTCCTCTCCTGGCAGGACGGGGACGATGCTACAGCGGGTGGCGGTGGTCGGCGCCGGGGCGGCCGGACTCTGCGCGGCCAGACACATCCTGTTGCGTCCCAGCAGCTTCGCCCCCCCGGTGGTGTTTGAGCTCACCGACAGCGTTGGCGGCACCTGGTGTTACGATGAGCGCGTGGGAACATACGAGAACGGGCAGCCGGTCCACAGCAGCATGTACAGAGACCTCAGGCACGTTTACCGGCTTTGGGTTCAGTCGGGTTTTCTCAAAGACCACTGCTGATGTCTTTCCCTCCTAGCATTTGTTTGGTTGTTTTCTGGACAGGACCAACCTGCCGAAGGAGGTGATGATGTTCCCAGACTTCCCGTTCGACCCCCAGCTGAGCAGCTTCCTGCCCCATCAGGAGGTCCAGAGGTACCTGGAGAGCTACTGCCGGGGCCACAACATCCGGCCTCACATCCGGGTGGGTCGCCCCGTTTCTACATCAACCGACTCTCTGATGAACCGTAGAGATGCTGACCCGGTGTCCTGTTTCAGTTCAACACGGTGGTTGAGAACGTGAAGCCTGTTGTCATGACAGCGGAGGGCGGGGAGAAGACGACCTGGGAAGTGACGTCATCAGACTTGTCGGGCCACCTGAAAACGGAGAGCTTTGACTCGGTGTTCGTCTGCTCAGGGTGAGTACGGGTGACGGAGCGGTCAGGTAGTTGAATCGCTTCAACGGAGCTGAAGTAAGACGGATCCGTGATGGTGATGCTGAAAGTCTGAGAAACGCTTCTGAGGGTGAGCGGGGAGCAGGGGGAGGAGGACGACTGAGTTCAGTCTAACCAGGAAATGTTCAAAGAGTAGACTCTCTCTCTCTCGTCATCTTCTAAATGTAATGCAGAAGGCATTCATTTAATAGCATAGCATTAATGTAATAGCGTGTTTTACAAAGAAGCACATAGGCAGCGGGATAGCGACTAACCAGAGTTACCAGAGGTGATCTTAGCTTGGCTACTACTGCTGGGTTGAGATCCATCAGTCCGAAGCGTCAAAAACACGACACTCATTATCACATGTTGTGTGTGCAAATGTTTCTGCATGTTAGTCGTGTTCCTTCCCGACGCTGTTATCTCCACTTTACTATGACTGCTAGTTGCCTTGTTGCCATCTTTCTTTGGTAAAGTGAAGCCAAACTTTGGAGCGTTTGAACCTGGTGGGCGCCATTGTTGTTTACAACTCCAACGCGCGTGCTAAACCGACGTAACTTAATCACGTAAGTGCTTTCTGGAATTGACTGTGCATAACTTGCGTAAATTACGTGAGATTCGTGCTGGTTGGAATCGATAAGAGAATCGCTAGATAAACTGCCAAACGATTCCATGGAATTGAAACACGCGGAACCGGTTCTCTACAGGAACCGGTTCTCTACAGGAACTGGTTCTTGATTCCCAACCCCACTGACCACTAGGGGCTTTCTCCAGACGAGAGTCAGTCTCCTGCCTGTTTTATTTCTGCAGCTTCACAATCAAAAACTCATTGGTTGTTTTTTTAAACCAGCTTTTGGTCACTGTAGCCCACATTCACCTCCTTCTGCTGCCACTGGGGGTCACTGTAGCCCACATTCACCTCCTTCTGCTACCACTGGGGGTCACTGTAGCCCACATTCACCTCCTTCTGCTGCCAATGGGGGTCACTGTAGCCCACATTCACCTCCTCCTGCTACCACTGGGGGTCAGTGTAGCCAACATTCACCTCCTTCTGCTGCCACTGGGGGTCACTGCAGCCCACATTCACCTCCTTCTGCTGCCACTGGCGGTCACTGTAGCCCACATTCACGCCCTTCTGCTGCCACTGGGGGTCACTGTAGCTCACATTCCCTTCTGCTACCACTGGGTGTCACTGTAGCCCACATTCACCTCCTCCTGCTGCCACTGGGGGTCACTGTAGCCCACATTCACCTCCTTCTGCTGCCACTGGGGGTCACTGTAGCCCACATTCACCTCCTTCTGCTCTTACAGGGGTCACTGTAGCCCACATTCACCTCCTTCTGCTGCCACTGGGGGTCACTGTAGCCCACATTCACCTCCTTCTGCTGCCACTGGGGGTCACTGTAGCCCACATTCACCTTCCGTGTCCTGATGTGTACCTGTGTGTCTTTCAGGCACTACTCTGACCCCCACATACCTCACATACCAGGGATGGAGAACTTTAAAGGTACTGTCTTTTCACTCTGTTCCTGATCAGATTATTAGATTATTTAAAAAAAACAAAAAAAATTTGTTTTTGTAAGAGGGCACCATTTTGACATAAAAACTGAGAACTTTGCAAGATGCAACTTTTTGTTGTAAAACTGAGACTTTTGTCATGAAATCAGAAATGTTGTATTTTGAAATTGTAGATTTATCATTTTTGTTGAAAATCAACTTTTTTTGCAAGATCAAGATTTTTCTAACATAAAATTTCAGCTTTATGTCATAATTGTGAATTTTGCATCGTTGCAACTTTATGTTATAAAATTGCACATTTTTGCTGGGAAATCTCGTTACTCAAAATCACAACTGACAAAATTTAAATTTTGTCACAGAAGTCACCAGTTTTACAGATTGACTATTTGACCAAAAGTCTTTGTTGTAACGTCACAACTTCTGTAAAACTGAACGTTGTTGTTGTTAAAGTAAATAGAACTGCTCCTTCTGATGGTGAAGCAGCAGCTCAGCGGTCGTTCACCTCAGAGGTCAGAGGGGGCGGAGACTGAGCACCACCTGGAGTCCACCTGTGCAGGTGCCTGCAGCTTCTAACACAGCTGTCTCGGTTCTCAGGCCAGGTGCTCCACAGTCACTCGTACAGGTTCGCAGAGCCGTTCTCCGGTAGGTCGGTGGTGGTTCTGGGAGCCAAAGCTTCAGGACTGGACATCTCCATTGAACTGGCCAGAGGTGGCGCCCAGGTGAGACAGTAGGTACAGAAACAGGAAGGTCCTGTCAGTCTGGTAGCACTGGGGTCCAAATCTGAGCTCAGCTCTTCTGTCCAGGTGACCCTGAGTCACAGGTACCCTCGCCTCACGCTTCCTCTTCCTCCTGGGATTAAGCAGTGCAGCTCAGTGGTGGCGGTCGAGGACAATGGCAGCCTTCGCTTCCAGGTAACCAAACTCTCCCAGCAGCTCCACAAAAACACTCTGGTTGCTGTTTCCTATTTTTTCCCTTTGGTTTTAAAAAAGCATCACATACATTTACATTTCTTCACATTTTTGTCAATGTAAATAAAGTTTTCAGTGCCTTTTGGCTGCAGGTAGCTCAGCTGGTGGAGCAGCAGCAGATATTTAGAGGCCATCGTCCTCCATAGTTGTTTTTCAGTTTTGTATTTGTATTTTTATTCTATCTATAGATATTGAATATAAGTCTTTAAGTCATAACTAGTCCTCAGAATTGGATTCTAACTGAAGTTTCTCCGACTTTCTGAGTTGGAATTCCGACTTCATGGAACATTCTAGTTGAGCGTCCTAGTGGGGAGTCGAAGTAGAACGTTCTTTTTTTTTAAGATTTTTTTGGCACTAGTGGCCTTTATTGATCGTGGAGAGAGACAGGAAGGTGGGCAGAGAGAACGGGGAAGACACGCGGCAAAGGGTCGACAAGCCGGGAGTCAAACTCACGACCAGTCGCACGAGGACTATAGCCTCTGTTTATGGGCCGCCTGCCCTAACCACTGCGCTACCGGGGCAGCCCGTAGTAGAACATTCTAGTGGAGCATCCTAGTGGAGCGTCATAGTGGGACGTCATAGTGGAGCATCCTAGTGGAGCCTTCCAGTTGGGCATCCTAGTGGAGTGCCCTATTAGAGCATCCTAGTGGAGCGTCCTAGTGGAGCATTCTAGTGGAGCATTCTAGTGGAGCGTCCTAGTGGAGCGTCATAGTGGGACCTCATAGTGGAGCATCCTAGTGGAGCCTTCCAGTTGGGCGTCCTAGTGGAGCGTCCTAGTGGAGCATCCTAGTGGAGCGTCCTAGTGGAGCCTTCCAGTTAGGCATCCTAGTGGAGCGTCCTAGTGGAGCGTCCTAGTGGAGCGTCCTAGTGGAGCCTTCCAGTTAGGCATCCTAGTGGAGCGTCCTAGTAGAGCGTCCTAGTGGATCGCCCTAGTGGAGCGCCTTAGTGGAGCGTCCTAGTGGAGCGCCCTAGTGGAGCGCCCTAGTGGAGCGTCCTAGTGGAGCGTCCTAGTGGAGCGTCCTAGTGGAGCCTTCCAGTTAGGCATCCTAGTGGAGCGTCCTAGTGGAGCCTTCCAGTTGGGCATCCGAGTGGAGCGTCCTAGTGGAGCCTTCCAGTTGGGCATCCGAGTGGAGCGTCCTAGTGGAGTGTCCTAGTGGAGCCTTCCAGTTGGGCGTCCTAGTGGAGCCTTCCAGTTAGGCATCCTAGTGGAGCGTCCTAGTGGAGCCTTCCAGTTAGTCGTCCTAGTCGAGCGTCCTAGTGCAGCGTCCTAGTGCAGCGTCCTAGTGGAGCCTTCCAGTTGGGCATCCCAGTTGGGCGTCCTAGTGGAGTGCCCTAGTGGAGCGTCCTAATGGAGCCTTCCAGTTGAGCATCCTAGTAGAGCATCCTAGTGGAGTGTCCTAGTGGAGCCTTCCAGTTTGACGTCGGAGTTGGGCGTCCTAGTGGAGCTTCCTAGTGGAGTGTTCTAGTTGGGCGTCCTAGTGGAGCCTTCCAGTTAGGCATCCTAGTGGAGCGTCCTAGTGGAGCCTTCCAGTTGAGCATCCTAGTGGAGCGTCCTAGTGGAGCCTTCCAGTTGAGCATCCTAGTAGAGCGTCCTAGTGGAGCCTTTCAGTTGGGCGTTCTAGTGGAGCATCCTAGTGGAGTGTTCTAGTTGGGCACCCTAGTGGAGCATTCCAGTTAGGCGTCCTAGTGGAGCGTCCTAGTGGAGCGTCCTAGGTAGCCGTTGTAGTGGAGCATTTCAGTGGAACGTTCCAGTGGAGCGTCCTAGTGGAACATACCGACACCAACTCTGCTGAGGTGAAAACTGTAATTGGCTGTCTGGTATCAGCTGACTCTGACTGACTGACTCTGATTGGCCCAGGATGGTTCTGTGGGTGTGGCCGACGTCCTGATATTCTGCACCGGCTACAACTTCAGGTACCCGTTCCTGGATGCCGCTCAGCTGGGTCTGGAGATCCAGGACCACCTGGTGTCTCCTCTGTACCGTTACATGGTGCCCCCTGCCTTCCCCTCGCTCTTCTTCATCGGCATCTGTAAGATCATCTGCCCCTTCCCCAACTTCAACTGCCAGGTGAGTCTGGGGGCTGCGAGCAGGTGGATGGGGTTCATCAGAGGAGGCATCACAGAGCTTCTGCTCCTCTGCAGGTCCAGTTCGCTGTGGCCGTGTTGGATGGCTCCGTCTCTTTACCGCATCGGGCTCAGATGGAGGAGGAGGTCCAGCAGGAGCTGCAGGGAAGACGGAGAAGGGAGTGGCCCAGAGACACCTGCTGAAGATGGACCGGGATCAGTGGGAGTACTGCCAGACGCTGGCCCGCTCCGCCGGCTTCCCGCCGCTGCCTCCCGTCGTTCGCAGCCTGTACGAGGAGGTGTGGCGACAGCGACAGGTTCACCCCGAGAACTACCGCCGGCTGAACTACCGGCTGGTCAGCGACACCCAGTGGGAGGTGGTCACCTGAGCCGTCAGGTTCAACATCTCAGTGGGTCAATGTTAATGGAACCAAAAAAACCCAAACCGAAACAAAACCACCTGAAGAACCTCCTGACTGCTCCTCAGGCTTTAAGAGGAGCTGCTGATCATCATCCCTGATGGTCCTGCAGATGTTCTACCATGGAGCCTCAAACTTTATCATAAAACTGTGGTTGTCGTTTAACTGCAGGTTTCTTTGTCATAAATGGTAAATGGACTGCACTTATATAGCGTTATGTTATAATCAAACATAAATTTGTGAATTTATCAATATCAGCTTTTTCTAGTAAAAAATCCTTTTTTTGGTCAAAATCTTCACAAAGTTGAGCTTTTTGACATAAAATTAGAATTGTCACAAAACTGTTTGATTTAAAATTTTAAACTCAATATGACAATTTTTTGTCATAGAATTGTCTTTTTTAGAGCTACATGTTGTAAAATCACAAGATTTTGTCATAAAATGACTTTTTAACATAAAATTATAATTGTGAAATGTAGGATTTCCTGGTTAATTGAGACAGAAAAGTCATATGATCAAATCAAGAGTAAGTTATCTGTAAAACAATCTTGTATTTCCACAGCTGAGATTTCTAACTGAACAGTTTGCGCTCCAGGTCTCTGCAGCACCACCTGGTGACTGATTTGAACATCACGTTCTCTGGACCACCAGTTGCTCCAGAAACTCGTCCTTTCATCCTGAACTGGGCGACGGATCACATTTGACATTTTTGGAGTCAATGTTGAGCTTCTTTTTGTCTCTAATTAATTAAACACATTTCAATTATAGTCGATGATAAATAATAAATTATGTCCTGATTGATGTGTTCATATTGTTATCATTATTATTAGAAGTATCTGGGCAGCAGAGAAGACACCTCATACAAACACCAAACCTGGAGTTCAGGATCAGGACTGGTTGTAGATACCTTTGAGGGCCTCAGGGTGGCGCTGTAATGATCAGACCTGTGGGTTCCTCTGGTTTCAGATCTTTAATCAAACCCACACATCCCTGATACTTTCCTTTTGTTGTGAAAATGGTGAAATTAAAACACAGACACTGTTTCATGTTTAAAGTTTCATTGATAGGGGGCGCTGCAGCTTCTCAGCCCATCCTGAACCGCAGGACAGCAGGATCATCTTCAGATCAATAAATGAATGCGTTGAGCAGCTTTGAAGACTAAATGATCAGATACCTGCAGGAAGAAGGTCCGATCGTCAGCCTCGACTGGACTTTAACCTTAAATCCGACAGCGCATCGCCTCCAGAGACGGATCAGGCTGGTGTCGGTCCGGCAGATGTGTTTCGTCCCAGCAGGCGGAGGTGAGCTGATTAATGATCTTTGATGGTTAATCATGAACGAGGCCGGAAACGAGGGCAGCTGAGGTCAACAGCACTTTAATCCGGTCAGAAAAACACATGAACATACACAAACGGGCGAGGACGACCTGAGCTCCACAACAACATCAGTACATGCAGCAGGAACATCTGGAGGAACATCTGGAGGAACGAAGTGCAGCTCGGTCACATGACTGCCAGTGTGAAGCTTTAACTTGGAAAGAAAAAAATCCAGGAAGCATTAGTTTTTACAGGGTGACGTTCACCTGACATCACCCCCAAAACCTCTCACATGACCAGAGAGGTTTACAGCCGGAGAAACTACAAAATAAAATTGTAGGGTTTTTCAGATCAAATAGATGAAAAACTGTTAATTCATATTGTATTGTTGATTTCTAAAACAAATACATGCAAGAATGTGAATATACAAGCTGTTAGAGCCACTAAAATCACCAGCTGAACTAATGGAAGGACGAGCCTGGGTCCGTTGGTAGATCACCATGACTGTAAATGTTCAGCAGGGACCAAAACAACTTGAATCAAAGCACTTTAGAGAAAGAATGGAGCATGTGTGTCAACAAGAAGAGTATCAGCTACGTCAGAAGAACCTGCAGGGATCTTCTCTGCAGCAAACAGGTCTTTACCACTTTGTGAGTGTACAGAAAGTGTAGAAAACGGACCGTTCATAGTAACACTCAAATGTTTGAATCAAGGCAGCTGGACGTCTTTTTGGTTTGTTCTTGAAGATTATTGACTTTCCATGAAGAAGGATTTTTCAATTCAAACTGACCATCAGTCAGTGATGACAGCCATCTGCTGGTTATGCCAGAAACCATTAACGACGATAAATGTACCTGATCAGGTACATAAAAGCACCCCCCATACAGTTGTCACGGATGTGAACCATCGAGATCGAAACTGCTGTGAATATGTTTATTTCTGCATTAAAGTTGGACATTTTAACGAACGTCAATGGAGACTGACTCACTGTTGGAGCTAGACCCTGGTGGTCTGGACGAACTAGAGGAACTACAGCCTCTAGTGGTCGGTAGAGGAACTGCAGCCTCTAGTGGTCAGTAGAGGAACAGCAGCCTCTAGGGGTCGGTAGAGGAACTGCAGCCTCTAGCGGTCGGTAGAGGAACTGCAGCCTCTAGCGGTCGGTAGAGGAACTGCAGCCTCTAGGGGTCGGTAGGGGAACTGCAGCCTCTAGCGGTCGGTAGAGGAACTGCAGCCTCTAGCGGTCGGTAGAGGAACTGCAGCCTCTAGGGGTCGGTAGGGGAACTGCAGCCTCTAGCGGTCGGTAGAGGAACTGCAGCCTCTAGGGGTCGGTAGGGGAACTGCAGCCTCTAGCGGTCGGTAGAGGAACTGCAGCCTCTAGCGGTCGGTAGAGGAGCTGCAGCCTCTAGCGGTCGGTAGAGGAACTGCAGCCTCTAGCGGTCGGTAGAGGAACTGCAGCCTCTAGCGGTCGGTAGAGGAACTGCAGCCTCTAGCGGTCGGTAGAGGAGCTGCACCCTCTAGCGGTCGGTAAAGGAACTGCAGTCTCTAGCGGTCGGTAGAGGAGCTGCAGTCTCTAGCGGTCGGTAGAGGAACTGCAGCCTCTAGCGGTCGGTAGAGGAACTGCAGCCTCTAGCGGTCGGTAGAGGAACTGCGGCTTCTAGCGGTCGGTAGAGGAACTGCAGCCTCTAGGGGTCGGTAGGGGAACTGCAGCCTCTAGCGGTCGGTAGAGGAGCTGCAGCCTCTAGCGGTCGGTAGGGGAACTGCAGCCTCTAGCGGTCGGTAGAGGAGCTGCAGCCTCTAGAGGAGCTGCAGCCTCTAGCGGTCGGTAGAGGAGCTGCAGCCTCTAGCGGTCGGTAAAGGAACTGCAGCCTCTAGCGGTCGGTAGAGGAGCTGCGGCCTCTAGCGGTCGGTAGAGGAACTTTTTCTTAACTTCTGCAATGGATTCAAATCCATCCAAATTAAAAACTGTTCCTGGTTCTTATAAGACTAGCCAGGAGCATCGGACCCCATGTGGCATCAGTCCTGTTAGGAAAGCCTGAATTATCCTTCTTTGTCAAATCAACAGCGTATCTTCAACCGTAGAGGGGTGCTAAAAGTCTCCATTTGTTCTTTGTATTTCTAGATTAGATTAGATTAGATGTACTTTATTCTACTGCTTTCTACAACTCATTTATTGTTCTACTTTATTCTACTGCTCCTTCGTTGTTGATCTCAAGTCTGGATCGGTAGTTTGCTACAATGTCTGTAAAAGTGACTGATACTCAACATTTATCGACCCTAACTCACATAAACTACATTGTTTTTGCTCTGTTTCTATCTCTGAGCTACATAAAGGAAGCAAAGAAAAGGCACTTCAGTACTTTAGGAAACAGACCAGAGTATTGGTTGGTGGCGTAATTACAGAGCAACGTAAACGCCAACTCCATTATATCCAATATTTAGGTTACATACATATCTGCTATGTGGAAGCATAATTCAGCCTTTTGATGCAGTTAAATATGAAAAGAAACATCTTCCAATTGTCTGTCACCATGGCAATGTGACTGGCAGTAACGCTTCTGATTGGCTGAGGAAGGTGACCAATAGAAGCAGAGTGAGCGGAGAGCAGTGGAAAAGGGAGGCTTCACACGCTGCTCACCGCACAGAAATAGAAGATTTATGCTCCACGATCTAACAAGTCCAGAGCATTTGAAACAACTCAGCAGTGGTGCTTTACTGATATCAATAAGGATCAAAGTTTCATCATATCAGACATTTAAGAACCTGATTCAGTAAGATATGAAGTCAATTCAAAGTTCTGAATCAGGGGAATAAAAAACCCGTCAGAGACTACCAGTGGAGGTGGTTTGTGAGGATTACAGCAGCTTTACTCCATGAAAGATTTCCCTATTATTTTTAAATAATTAATTTGATTCATTTTGAGAACATTTGCATAAAATTTGAATGGAAATGTTGTGAAACTCAAGGAAACAACCAGCACTACGCAATAAGCTTCCTGGTTGATTGTGTCCTGGAGAATCAGGCACTAGAAGATGACCCTTGAAGACTTGGATTCATTCTCCATGTGCAGCTCCCTCTCAACCTTCTCAGCTGCCTCATGGTCATCATCTCCCACTCCCTCCTTTCTCAGTATCGTCAGCGGCCACCAGAGGGAGCCGTTGCGGCGGTCGTGGCGGACATTTTGTTCCATTGTCCCGCAGCAGGGGGCGCCTTTATCCCCTGTCAGGAAGTAGAGAAGGGCATTGAGCCAGGCGTTGCAGGAGGCCAGTGGCCTGGTAACCTTGTAGCAGATAGAGACGGTCTTCATGGCGTTGCAGCTGCCGTGTTCACCGAGTACCCGCCGCAGGAGCAGGAACAGTGTCCGAGTCACGTGGAAGGGCAGGAAGCAGAGTGCAAACAGGAGCGTGATGGTCACGATGGTTTTTATGGATTTTCGCCGACGCCGGATGTAGTGTGAATATTGGGAGCCGGAGATGGAGACGGAGGTTCTCTCCCGATCCCGAACTCCTTCCACTCCTCCGTCCCCCACCGGTCCTTCGTCGCCACCCTCTATTGAACTGGGTGGAGACCGTAGGGTCTGAAATATCGTCCGGACCACCTGAGAGTAGCACCAGGCGATGATGACGAAGGGCACAAAGAAGCCCAGTAGATGTAGGACAATGCCGTACGGGACGTAGTCTGCAAACTCCTTATCGATGGCATCGTCCCAGCAGTTCATGTACCCCTCTCCAGTCCTGTTATCGCCACCTCTCATCCCCTCAGACCCCACATCCCCGGTGCCTCCTCTCACAACATATCCGGTCTGGGCGAAACCTGAAGATGGGACAGGTGAGCGCGAAGACAACCACCCACACCAGTGCACAAGTCCCCTTCACCACCCGCTTGCTCTCCAGAGTGATGGTCCTCATTGGATGACAGATCCCCAGATACCTGTAGAGACACGACCAGAGAGTTCAGACACAACGTTCAGCTCTGTAACCTTTAAAGGCTGATTTATGCTCCTGTCTAGCGGTCAGTAGAGGAATTGCAGTCTCCAGTGGTCGGTAGAGGAACTGCAGTCTAGTGGTCGGTAGAGGAACTGCAGTCTCTAGTGGTCGGTAGAGGAACTGCAGTCTAGTGGTCGGTAGAGGAACTGCAGTCTCTAGTGGTCGGTAAAGGGAATTGCAGTCTCTAGTGGTGAGTTGTGGAAATGCAGCTTCTAGTGGTCGGTAGAGGAACTGCAGTCTAGTGGTCGGTAGAGGAACTGCAGCCTCTAGCGGTCGGTAGAGGAACTGCAGTCTCTAGCGGTCGGTAGAGGAACTGCAGCCTCTAGCGGTCGGTAGGGGAACTGCACTCTCTAGTGGTGAGTTGTGGAACTGCAGCCTCTAGTGGTGAGTTGTGGAACTGCAGTCTCTAGCGGTCGGTAGAGGAACTGCAGCCTCTAGCGGTCGGTAGAGGAACTGCAGCCTCTAGCGGTCAGTAGAGGAACTGCAGCCTCTAGCGGTCGGTAGAGGAACTGCAGCCTCTAGCGGTGAGTTGTGGAACTGCAGCCTCTAGCGGTCGGTAGAGGAACTGCAGCCTCTAGCGGTCGGTAGAGGAACTGCAACCTCTAGCGGTCGGTAGAGGAACTGCAGTATCTAGCGGTAGGTAGAGGAACTGCAGCCCTCTAGCGGTCGGTAGAGGAACTGCAGCCTCTAGCGGTCGGTAGAGGAACTGCAGCCTCTAGCGGTCAGTAGAGGAACTGCAGCCTCTAGCGGTCAGTCGAGGAACTGCAGCCTCTAGCGGTCGGTGGAGGAACTGCAGCCTCTAGCGGTCGGTAGAGGAACTGCAGCCTCTAGCGGTCGGTAGAGGAACTGCAGCCTCTAGCGGTCGGTGGAGGAACTGCAGTCTTTAGCGGTCGGTAGAGGAACTGCAGCCTCTAGCGGTCGGAGGAACTGCAGCCTCTAGCGGTCGGTGGAGGAACTGCAGCCTCTAGCGGTCGGTGGAGGAACTGCAGCCTCTAGCGGTCGGTGGAGGAACTGCAGCCTCTAGCGGTCGGTAGAGGAACTGCAGCCTCTAGCGGTCGTTTTGGAACTGCAGCCTCTAGCGGTCGGTAGAGGAACTGCAGCCTCTAGCGGTCGGTAGAGGAACTGCAGCCTCTAGCGGTCGGTAGAGGAACTCCAGACTCTAGCGGTCGGTAGAGGAACTACAACCTCTAGCGGTCGGTAGAGGAACTGCAGCCTCCAGCGGTTGGTAGAGGAAAAATCCAATGTTGCCTCTTGAAATCAACAGGTGAAGTCACACGGTGATATTATAGTGATAATATCTCAAAAACTAGACTTACTTCTATTTCAGGGTGATTTTTAGGTGACAATAAAGTAAAGTAATGAAAATAAGTTTAGGTGATGCTTATACTGGTAAAAACAAACTGCAGTCAACTTGAAAACTCCAGAACATGGTTAGCTGACTACTTATAACACTGGTGACAGAAACGTCATCAAACTAATGTGCAGTATGTGCTACCACTTCTTTTAATGCAAGTTTCTGTAAAAATATAACGGGGATCATCTGATGGCACTAAATGCTTCCACAGGATTTAATTTGCAGCCACCTCCCACTGATCATCAGCTTGAATGAAGCAATCATGAGCTGTGTACACAAACTATAAGACATCAGCTGAAATGCAGTCAGACCTGATCTCTGTGCATTCAAACGACTTAACTGGCTGTTTCTGCTCCTTTATCTCACATTTCAGAGGAGAAGAAATAGCAGTTTTTTAACATTTGATACCATCTCGTTCACTTTCCTCACATTTGCCAGCCTCTGATTGGCTCACAGGTCCTCAGACTCTCATAACATCCACAGCTACTGTCCTGTAAGGCAGCCAAAGTTCAATAAGCCATCAAAAATGAACATTACCAGGAAAATACATGCGCATTTACTTTAGTTGAGTCTTGAAACTGTGATTCTATATGAGTTCCATATGAGGAGGGTTGGAGGAGTTTATCGACTTCTGCTGCAAAACTGAAACAAAATGGATCCAGGAGAGGATGAAAGAGACTGGAGGTCCTCTGTGGTGACCAGGGACGGGACCAAGAACATGAGCATGGACGGGACCAAGAACACGAGCAGGGATGTGACAAGGGACGTGACAAGGGACTGGACCAGGGACGGGACCAGGAACATGAGCAGGGACGGGACTAGGGACGTGACAGGGGACTGGACCAGGGACGGGACCAAGAACATGAGCAGGGATGTGACAAGGGACTAGGGACGGGACCAGGGACGAGACCGGAGACCTGACATGGGATGGGACCAGGGATGAGACCGGAGACCTGACCAGGGACGGGACCAGGGACGAGACCGGAGACCTGGCCAGGGACGGGACCAGGGACAAGACCGGAGACCTGGCAAGGGACGGGAACAGGGACAAGACCAGAGACCTGACAAGGGACGGGACCAGGGATGAGACCGGAGACCTGGCCAGGGACGAGACCGGAGACCTGACCGGGGACGGGACCAGGGATGAGACCGGAGACCTGACCAGGGACGGGACCAGGGATGAGACCGGAGACCTGACCAGGGACAAGACCAGAGTCATGACCAGGGTCTCCAGTCTTGTTAGTCTCTTTGACGTTAGACTGCTACTTCTGTTGGAGACGTGGCTGCTCAGCGGTCGGTGGGAGGTTCTGATAGACCTTCGTCATCCCACAAAAACCAATCAGATTTCTTCTCGCTCACTAAACAAATAACCCACAGTCTTTGAAACAGTCCCGCCCCCGTCTATGAGGTCATCGGCAAGCTCCAGCTGTGTAGGTTGGTTGGTTGCGGTGACACCGAAGACGCATCCAACACCTGCGTGGAGCAAAGGCCCGAAGCATCACCCCTCCACCACCGTGTTTGAAGGTGGGTTTGAGTTGTTTTCTCCAAACAACTTCACTGTGGTCTCACCTGGACGTGTCCCTCTGATTTTCCTTTTAATGCTAGCGTCGGTACATGACCGTACTCCATGATTCTGCGTTGGTTTGGATGTGTCCTACATACCTGTGCACGGAGATGCAGGTGAGGAAGAAGATGGAGCAGTACAGGTTGAAGTAGAAGAGGAAGCGAACGAGGCGGCACATGAAGTCGCCGAACACCCAGCGGTCCCTCAGCATGTAGCTGGCCACCAGGAAGGGCAGCGACAGGCCATACATGAGGTCGGTGGTGGCCAGGTTGACCATGTAGATCAGGGAGGTGTTCCAGTGCCGCCCGCCACCGCCACCGCCACCGTGATGGCGGCAGGAGCGCAGCAGCACCACCGAGTTGAGCGTCAGGCTGAAGAGGAAGGTCAGCGAGTAGCAGACGGGCAGGAAGACGTACTTGTAGGACTCGTCGATGCTGCAAGACGAGGACGGCAGGAAGGAGCCGCCAGAGCCGTTGGGATGGGCGCTCGCCGAGAAGCCAGCGTGCGGCGGCGTGCTGGAGGCTCGGCTCAGACCCATGATGACCCTCGGAGGGCTAATTATGGAGGAGGGGTATCAGTCTGGCGTCATTGTCCATCTGTCAAACATCCATCTGTGAGTCTGTCAGTCGTGGTTAGGGTTAGGGTCCACGGATCCACGCCTGTGGAGAGAAAACACGCTCATTAGCTCGGTGGCGCTCGTTCAGAATGTACCGTCGGCGTGTTCTGCTGATGAAGACCAGGTTTCACTCCATTAGCCCCTCTCAATCATTAACGCGGCTTTCCGGAAACCTCCGTCCGCCTGAGTAGCCTCGGCGTACAGCGGGTCGGTGGTCAGCTGCGGCCGCTGAAGCGTTGGGGTCAGAGTTCACCTTCAAGACCGTGTTTTGTGTCACGGCGTACCGCAGAAAGCCGTGGCTTCATGGAGCGTGACGATGGCGTCGTTCGCTAATGTTGATGTTGAGTTCGAACTGGTCCAGAGGAGACAGGACTTCACTACGTTCACCGAAGGTTTTTAGGAGTCTGAAAGTCTTAATACACCAATAAAAGACCATAAAGTGAAAATATGACCCCAAGAGTCGATCGCTGGGTCCAAGCGGCAGGAACACGGGCCTGAATGGCGCCAGCAACAACCTCCACAGAGGGACTTTCTCCAGTTGTGGACATCGAAAGAATCTGAACGTGTCCAACAGGAAACACTGACGTCGAGTCACTGCCAGTTCTTTTAATAACTTTTTGACTCTACTGTCTGAAGATAATTTTGTGGTGATTGTAGACAGAGCTTGACGCTAACTTTTTGGCTCACCAGCCACTGTGGCTAGTGTTTTTCCTCAGTTATTAGCCATTTAGTCTTTATGCTAGCCACAGTTTTGCTGTCAGTTTTTTTCTTCTTCACAATATTCTTGCATTTACATTTTGAATACAAACAATTGATACAACTATTGTGATGTGTCATATCAAAGAATAAGTTACCAGCCAAAGTTGCTTGTGAGACAGAAATTGTTACTAGCCACAGCCAAATTTTACCAGCGTTTGGCCGGTTGGCCGGTGTCAGTGTCGAGCCCTGATTGTAGAAACCGGCGTTGGCCTGGCGAGGGTCGGCGAGGGTTGGCGGGCTGACCGGCGGGTCCCAGCAGGACTCTGCTGGTCCTCGTTTCAGCGAGACACTTGAAGCGAGGATGTCTTGACAAATTTTATCTTAATGAATATGAAGTCATATTAATTTAAAGAGCGAGTCAAACCAGGCGATATAGGCGGCCGCCTAGGGCGCCATCTGCTGGAGGGGTGCCGCCACGCCGCCAGTCCCCTTAAATGGACTTGCCCTGATGAGTATAAACCGTGAGATGTCTAGGCAGGTGTCATTTGATGACACCATAGATGCCTTTGCGGCCAGTAAGTCCAGACGTGTAAACTTGTAGTCTTTAGTTAAAAGACAAGTTTAGTTGAAAGTAACTGTTGTTACCGTTGAGTTTGTCATTGTTCAAATGCACAAATTAAACTGTCGTGATTGCTCAGTTGGTTGTTGTCATTGAATTGCTGTGGGCTTGGGGGGGGCACCAGGGTGTAATCTCGCCTAGGGCACCAAATTGGGTAGAGCCAGCCCTGGGTCAAACTTCTGCATATGACTGTATCTCAACACATCTGTCATCTTCATCTTCATCTTCATCACAGAAGACGGCGAGAGTCGCAGGTGGACTTGTTCCTGGTCGTTTTTATATCGTGATCCATGTATCTGAACCGGGTTCCTGGTTCTCCGCCGGGCCTCGCTTGCCGGTTTCAGGGCTGGAGGGTCTCTCGGGGCTTCCTGCCCGACCTTCAGCTCCTCCGTAAATAATTGATCGGCGCTCATTCAGTCAGAACTGCAGGAATGAAACCCAATCCAGGGACTGCAGAGGAGCAGCAGCGGCGTTAGCGACGCAGCTCCCTGCTGTTGGTTTGACTCAACACACCTTCTCAACCTCAGCTGTCATTTCCTCCGACCGATCGTCAAGTAAAACCTGTTTATTTTACTCCTGGTGGCCCTTTAGATGTCCAGCTAAAGAAACGTTTAGTTGATAAAATGATATTTCAAAGGCCACATTTTAACGTTAACCAAACAGGTTAATATTTCAGAGAGAATGACAAAACACAAAAAGTTAAGTCTATTAATCAAACAACGTACAACAGACACTTTAAAACCAACATCCAGACATAAAGGAATTATTATCAGTAAATAAAGATCCTTGAAAATAAAACTCAACTAAAATCCTCACCTTCGTCTCTCTGCTCCTCTGTCTGCTCCTCCTTCTCTGAGGCTTTAATTAGAAAGTGAACGAGTGAACACGTCAGCCCCTCCTCTTCCTCTGACTCAAGCCCCTCCCCTCTGACCCTTCCATCATCATCATCATTACCGTTGATTCATGCTCCTGAACCGAGACAAAACATCACCTCCGTGCTGCGAACCCACACTGGAGGTGATTGTTGGCAAACAGAAGCACAGCTGATGGTGGTGACAGGCAGCAGAAGCTGCTCAGGAGATACCTGGAGGAAAGTCCTCAGGTACGAGCTACGACTCCGTCAGTCTAGTATCACCTGGTAAAACTCCTGAAGTCTCTGGTTTTAGCTGCTCTGAAGATCTGGACTGTTTTTAAGCAGCAGCCTTGATTTTTATTTCATATTAATCCTGTTCATCAGATTCTTTCTTCTTCAACTTCTGTTTCTGCACAAAAATCTTTGACTATACAAAGAAATTTATAAAAACCACTGTCTTGATTGTTGTGCTTTGACTTTTGATAGCGATTTAGTAGTGATCTTTAAAAAACTTACAAACAGCAAATTTAAGCCCGATCAAAGGAAATGTTTAAAAAAAAGCACTTATTTTACTCTTTGTCATAAATTAGCAACCATTCAAGATGGCAACTTTTTGACTTAAAATTGTGACTTATGTCATATAATCATCACTTTTTCTGGCACTAGTGGCCTTTATTCATCATGGAGAGAGACAGAAAACAGGGCAGAGAGGAGTGGGGAGGACAAAGGGTCATCTGGGCCGGGAGTTGAACCCACGACCAACCCCACAAGGACTGGTTAGCCTCTGTACATGAGCCACCTGCCCGAACCGCTGCGCTACTGGGGTGGCCTGTATTGTTATTTTTATCGTATATTTGTTACTTTTGTGGTATAATCGTGAGTTTTGTAGTATTATCGTCACTTTTGTCATATTACTGTGACTTTTGTCGTGTAATTGTGACTTTTGTTGTATAATTGTGACTTTTGTCGTATAATTCTGATTTTTGTCGTATAATCGTGACTTTTGCTGTATAATTGTGACTTTTGTGGTATAATTGTGACTTGTCGTATTATCGTGATTTTTGTCGGATAATTGTGATTTTTGTCGTATTATCGTGACTTGTGTTGTATTACCTTGACACTTGTCGTATAACTGTGACTATTGTCATATTATCGTGACTTTTGTCATATAATCGTGTTTTTTGTTGTATTATCGTGACCTTTGTAGTATAATTGTGTCTTTTGTCGTATTATCGTGACTTTTGTCATATTATCTTGACTTTTGTCGTATAATCGTGACTTTTGTCATATAATTGTGTCTTTTGTCATATTATCGTGACTTTTTCTGGCACTAGTGGCCTTTATTCATCATGGAGAGAGATAGGGCAGAGAGGAGTGGGGAGGACAAAGGGTCATCTGGGCCGGGAGTTGAACCCACGACCAACCCCACAAGGACTGGTTAGCCTCTGTACATGAGCCACCTGCCCGAACCGCTGCACTACTGGGGTGGCCTGTATTGTTATTTTTATCATATATTTGTGACTTGTGGTATAATCGCGAGTTTTGTCGTGTTATCGTGACTTTTGTCATATTACCGTGACTTTGGTTGTATAATTGTGACTTTTGTCAAATAATCGTGACTTTTGTCATATAATCGTGACTCTTGTTGTTTAATTGTGACTTTTGTCATATAATCGTGACTCTTGTTGTGTAATTGTAACTTTTTTGTATAATTGTGACTTTTGTCGTATAATTGTGACTTTTGTCATATAATCGTGACTTTTGTTGTGTAATTGTTACTTTTGTCGTATAATTGTGACTTTTGTCATATTATCGTGACATTTGTTGAGTAATTGTGACTTTTGTTGTATAATTGTGACTTTTGTGGTATTATCGTGACTTTTGTCGTATTATCGTGACTTTTGTCGTATAATTGTGACTTTTGTTGTATTATCATGACTTGTGTCATATTACTGTGACACTTGTCGTATTACCGTGACACTTGTCGTATTACCATGACTTTTGTCATATAGTCGTGACTTTTGTCGTATTATCGTGACTTTTGTCATATAATCGTGACTTTTGTCGAATTACCGTGACTTTTGTTGTATTATCTTGACTTTTGTCATATAGTCGTGACTTTTGTCGTATTATCGTGACCTTTGTAGTATAATAGTGTCTTTTGTCGTATTATCATGACTTTTGTCATATTATCGTGACTTTTGTCGTATAGTCGTGACTATTGTCGTATTATTGTGACTCACGATAATACGACAATAGTCACGGTAATACGACAAAAGTCACGACTATATGACAAAAGTCACGATTCGTGACTTTTGTCATATAGTCGTGACTTTTGTAGTATAATCATGTCTTTTGTCGTATAATCGTGACTTTTGTCATATTATCGTGACTTTTGTCATATAGTCGTGACTTTTGTCGTATTATCGTGACTTTTGTTGTATAATCATGACTTTTGTCATATTATTGTGACTTTTGTCATATAGTTGTGACTTTTGTCGTATTATTGTGACTTTTGTCATATAGTCGTGACTTTTGTCGTATTATTGTGACTTTTGTCGTATTATTGTGACTTTTGTCATATTATCGTGACTTTTGTCATATAATCGTGACTTTTGTCATATAATCGTGACTTTTGTCATATAGTTGTGACTTTTGTCGTATTATTGTGACTTTTGTCATATAGTCGTGACTTTTGTCGTATAATCGTGACTTTTGTCATATTATCATGACTTTTGTCGTATAATTGTGACTTTTGTCGTATTATTGTGACTTTTAAAGTATAATTGTGATTTTCTTGTTGTAAAATCCCCAATTTCACAAAGTTACAACATTGAACCTTTTGTCATAAAATATCAACTTTTGCAAAAACATTTTGACATAACGTGACTGATTACCTCCACCAAGGAGGTCATGTTTTCACCGGCGTTTATCTGTCTGCCTGTCTGTGTTCAAGATAACTCAAAAAGTTATGGATGGATTTTGATGAAATTTTCAGGAGTTGTCAGAAATGTGAGAAGGAAGAACTGGTTTCATTTTGGGTGTGATCCAGAAGAAATCCTGGATTCTGGATCACTTTCAAATTTTCGATAACCTTGCCTGTCAATGGGGGCGAAAAACTGTTTTCTGAATATCTCCGTTAATTATTGCCCAAAACTCATGAAATTTGACCCAGAGATTGACAATGGGAACCTCTATCAAATTTCAAAGGCTGATCCAGATCTGATCCACAAGCCAGATTTTATCGCAGTCTGTAAATCACTATATCAAAATCAAATCAAATCAAACTTTATTTATAGAGCACTTTTCATGCCATCAGGCAACACAAATACATAAAAAAATAAAATAAAATAATCATAATCATAATTAAAAACAATGCACTTTAAAACAAAATAAAAGCCGTCATTCACCCCAAAGTCGCAAAGCCATCCTCCCATTACCCCCACCCCCCCATGCACCACAAACATAACAAAACTCCCTCTTTTTTGTCTCTTAAAAAAAGGAGGATAAAATACTTCTATTTAAATAAATGAATATCAAAATATCCAAACAAGAACTGTTGTAGGTCTGCGCTCTCCGAGTGCTTTTCTAGTTTGAAAATCATATCATTACAACTTTTTGTCCTAAAATTACTTCTCTTTTCTGTTGTAAAGCGATGAATTTAATGAGTTCGTAAATTTTACGATTTTTGGATGTAACATCAGCTGGTGCAGAGTCGTCACTTGTTTCAGATATTTGGACAGATTTGATCAGAATCAGCGTTAGTTAGCATCAAATGTTAGCATTAGCTAAGGAGGTAAATTAGAATAATCTGCATTCTCTGAGTTCTTTTCTAGTTATTTGTTTTTGTTCCTGTTTTATGTCTGATTTTATTTTGTGAAGCACTTTGTGTTGCATTTTACGTGTATGAAGAGTGTTATATAAATAAAGTTTTGATTGATTGATTGATTGATTTGATTACCTCCAAATTACTCCACTCATAAGAAAGAGATGGAGAAAAAAGTTTGGAAAAGAAGTTTAAAGAATTAGAAATCATGAATGCAAATAATCCAACACCTCAGATTCAGGCTGATTTACAGAAGTATAAGTTACAGTTGAACGAACACAGTGTTGTGGCTGTAATTCAGAGTTTGGGGGGTCATCTGACAAACTGTCTGTGGTTCCTAGACCCGACCAGAACCATCTAGCTTCCATCAGTCCATAAATGTTGCTCCATGTCTCTTCAGTCACCGTGATCTTCAGTAAACTGGAACTTCTTCAAAACATGTGTTTTTTTCATCAATGAGACTTTGTGGGGGGGCTCTTTACTGATTTCTTGGCTGATATCTTGGCCTCACACAGACATCCTCTGATTGTTCCAGTCCTCACTCCATTGAAGCCTTGGTCTGTTGTTTTTAATGTTGTTCAGGATTTTGGTTAACTTCATTTGTTGAAATGTGCTGTTTAAATAAAGTTTGATTGATTATAAAAAGATGCGGATAAAATATAAAGGATGATGTAGGTGTGTGAGAGACTGCTAGTAGATGTGTTTGAGTGAATGAAAGAGACATTACAACCGGGCTGTTTTCAAATAAACATTTAATCCAAATTAAATCTGCTGTTGTTTTATACATTTCATTTGTTAAAAGGTAAACTTTTTTTTCAGGTTAAAATATAGGATCGTCTACATTTATAGGTATCTCACCAGAAGCCAGAAACTAAGTTGATCCCCAGGAACAGGCAGTTACATTTATCAGACATGTAAAACATGTGAACAAAGCTCTGTTCTCTAACAGTTGTTCAATAAAGCTTGGTTCAAGGGAAACACTGAAGAAGAAATGTTTTCACTCATAACGTTTCATGGCTTCCTTGATCTCTTTCATTAGGCTCTCTGCATCCTCCAGACGTAGAGCCTTTAAGAAACTGCTGATGTAATTTCCAAAGTTTTGGCTAACTCTCTCTTTCCTGATCTCCTCCAGAACCTCGACAAGGACCCCCTCAGCCACCGACCACTCCTGCCTCTCCTGCCTTCTTTGCTTCCTGCCTGTTGCTTTAGAGGTGGATGGTGTCGTGGGTGTGGCTTTAGACATAGGTGTGGATGAGGTCATAGGCTCAAGGTCAGACTTAGATGAAAAGGTTTCTTCTTTATCAGGGGTCTAAAACGACAGCGTGTGATTGAAAAGAACAGTTAATTATCTTTGGGTTCGGAGGGTGAGGATAAAAAAAATGTGACAGCAGAGTTTATACCAGCAGTGGTTGAATATCTGACATCATCACATTCTCAAATTTTGAAAACTTTATTTTATACCTTTTTTTTCTTCAGCTGTATCCAGAGTTACTTTTTTAATGTCATTATACTCCTGTATAATGACAATAAAATGTTTCTTTTTCTTTATTTTTCCAGTTAATTAGAAACATCTCATGAATCTATCTGCATTTCCATTGTCGCCCCCCCCCCTTTCTTTCTGTACATGTTTTCAGTCCAGAGATTCCAGAGCTACATACCAACCTGCAGTTCCACCCTCTGAACATCCCAGTGTCGACCTCCACCTGTCTATATAGACGTCATCCCAGCGTTGACCTCCACCCGTCTATATAGACGTCATCCCAGCGTTGACCTCCACCTGTCTATATAGACGTCATCCCAGCGTTGACCTCCACCTGTCTATATAGACGTCATCCCAGCGTTGACCTCCACCTGTCTATATAGACGTCATCCCAGCGTTGACCTCCACCTGTCTATATAGACGTCATCCCAGCGTTGACCTCCACCCGTCTATATAGACGTCATCCCAGCGTTGACCTCCACCCATCTACAGTCATGGAAAAAATTATTAGACCACCCTTGTTTTCTTCAGTTTCTTGTTCATTTTAATGCCTGGTACAACTAAAGGTACATTTGTTTGGACAAACATAACGATAACCACAAAGATTACTCATAAGAGTTTTATTTAAGAGCTGATATCTTACCATTTTCCATGGTTTTCTTGATTATAACCTAAATCACTTAAGTTTTTACTTCAATAGCTATGGTGCTGTACTGCCAAAAACACTGCTTTTATGCATTCAGTGTTTTCTTTTCTGTCTGTTTTAGTCACATGATGACGTTTAATAATTTTTTGTCATCCCAGCGTTGACCTCCACCCGTCTATATAGATGTCATCCTAGCGTTGACCTCCACCTGTCCATATACTGGCAGGTGGGGGTCTTGTTCCTTGGTGGGGTACTGTTAATTTGGTCAGTCATATTAACGATTTGGCTTTAAATTTGGAAAATCTCACAGCTGCGACCACCAGACTCTCTCAGTTGAGGTTAAGGCCCTGTGCAATGTGGCTCTCCAGAATAGACTGGTTTTGGATCAGCTCTTAGCAGCACAGTTTGTCATATTATTGGTGATGCGTGTTGCACTTATATTCCGGATATTAGTGATAAGATGACCCATGTAGTGTCGCATTTAAATTTGCTTCTGCAGAAACAGGGACTCTGCTGAATATTGGGGCTTTGACATGTGGGCATGGCTGATTTCTGGCTCCTGGTCTTCTTTGTTGGTGATAATACGTACTCTGATCATACTTGTTTTGATTGTATTTTTCCTCTTGTTTTCCTGTGTGGCTCCTTTTTTTTGCATCAGATAATGTTGAGAATGCTGACCACTTCCTTTTTTCCTATAGTCTTTTTAGTGCTCCAGTGTCTGACTCTTTCCTCAACATTGATTAGAATGCTGTACCCACATATGCCTCTGATGGTAATTAGCTTAGATGATCTTGGGTTATTTCCCTTCTGGGGTTTTACTCCGTAGTCAGAGTAGTTAGTACCATGAAGTCTTTTACTGGCTCCTCGCCTACTGGGGCTTGATGTTTGGTTTCTGGTAGCCAGTTGTGGGCCTTTAGTCTCTGGACAGGTGAGTGGCGTAGTCTGTTGCTGTGGTTTAATTGTCTGGTGTGTGATATATTTTTAACTCGTTTTTCCTTTATCTATGCATATATTTTTCAACTACTATTGTACTCTTGGATCAGTAATGTTTTTCGAGCGCCTTACATGTGATTATGTTTACAAACAGAAGGGGGAATTGTAATGGAAGGGAAACATCATCATCTATAATATTGTTTCTGATATTATGTTCTGGCCATAATCCTTTTTTTTATGTCTGGGTTTCTCCTGTTTTTAACCCTTCGTGGATAGGCCTGTAGCTGGAGGTGAGGAGAGGGTCACCAAGTTTCCATGAATCAGTTCATCTTTCCTGACTCAGTGAGGTGTTAGTCATGTGTGTTAGTGGACTCACTAACTGTTGACTGACATGAGCGAGTCCACCCCACACACACCTGTAGCTCGTGAGGTGTTATGGTGTGGGTTGTGCACAGTGTATTTTTGGTTTTTGGTGAGGGTTTAGTCTCGTCTCCCCTGTCTTGAGTCTCTTGTTCCATGTGTTACTTTGAAGTCCTGTCTTGTCCTTATCTGTTTCTGCTTCTCCTCCCTGGTGTTGTCCTGATTGTTTGAACCTGCCTCTTGTTTGTCCCTTTGTGTATTTAGTGTATCTCAGTCTGGTCTCCCTGTTCTGTTGCTGGCTCGTCTGTTCTCAGCACTTCTCCCTCCTGTGTTCCTGCCTTGTCATCCTGTCACCCGGTTTCTGGAGTTTTAAATTAAGTGTGGATTTTTGCCTTTTTTGTTGTAATAAATTGATGTCTTCTGGTATCTCCTGCATTTGGGTCCTCCTTACAACTCCTAACACAACAGAGGACTTGAGAGATGTCATCACTTCTGCATCTTCTGACTTGGATACTGGTCTTGGAGTTAATGGGGATTCATTTGTACCACCAATGCCAGTATTGACGGTGTATATATATTATTACACTGGACAGATAAACTCTGGGCTGTTTTGACAAAGTATTGATTAAATACTTTACTTTTACTTTTTATTTTTACTTTTGATTAAATACCAGTCTGTAGACTGGTGCCAATGACGTTTCACTGAATTGTTCTTGTCATGGAACTATCTTGACCAGTTTGTTCATTTGAGTCGAAATAGCTTTTGAGTTACTAGGACAGTTAGTGATGAAAAACTGCTCGACATTTTAATGAACATAAAACAGAATTCTGGATAAAGATCTGGATGGAGAGGCTCTTACCTCCTCAGCTTGGTCGCTCTGCGGTTGACCTTTAGAAGACAGAACAGTGTTTAGGACTGAAACATCGTTATATCATTATTGCTCATAATAAAATAACCCTGAAAACATGAGAGATTAGCCCGTATTAAACTCCTATATGACGTAATACAGTCACATGACCTCTTAGACCCTGGTTTGAGCCTGTCCATCCATCTGGTGGAGGATGATGGTTGGGCATTTTCAACTGTTCTCATTAATCAGTGTCAGGGCCGGCTCCACCCAATTTGGCTCCCTAGGCAAGATTACACCCCCACCCCCCCCACCCCGCCCCCCCGAGCTCACTGCAATTCAATGAATTTAGGAATTCTTGAATAATTTAGGAACATGTCACTGATTATTTATTTGTAATGTTAATATGTACTTTTTTTCTAGACAGAAAACATTAAGTGAGGGCGCCAGTGGGCATAGAAAATTATTATTTTATTATTATTTTCCCTCAAGGCCAAGGGGGACTGGCGGCGCCCCTCCAGCAGATGGCGTCCTAGGCGGCCGCCTATATCGCCTATGCCAAGAGCCGGCCCTGATCAGTGTAATGAGAATGTATATGTGTCTGTTTATTTGCCTTTTTCTGAAGATGTATTAAAACATTTTGGTAACCTGGAGGTAAATTTTAAACTGGCTCACACAAATTACGTTTTTTTAAGTTAGTTTTCATTTCTGTGACTTGAACTGAAAGTGTGAACTCACCCAGTTTGTCCACAAATGGGGACAGCAGATCCTGGACAGCTGGGTCATTCCTTGGTATCTCCTTCATCACATTGTTGATTTTCGAGATGGACCCTTCCAGTCCGTACTTCTGGAGGATTTGTTCGGGCAGATCAGATATGAAACTCTGATGTATATTTTGTCTTGATTCTATGTCAAGAAGTTCAACCATCTTCTTTAACTGCTTATTACTTATTTTGCCAAAGATTTCGCTCATTGCATCCCTCCACTCCTCTTCTGAAATCTTTGACATCTCTGAAACACAGAGGAGAGACAAGAACAATGACAAAGAGTTTCTGGACAGAAAACAAATGTTTGACCCAAAAATGTCCCACGTTTGGCTCAGAGTGGATGTGGTGCCCAGTTTGTGTGGTTCCTCTTATACGTTTGACCACAGCTGGAGGTCAGACGGATGCCCTCCAGCGGTAGCAGCAGCCCCTTTAACTTCCAAACTCCTCCAGTTCATGATCAGAAGGTCTACTAAGCTGCAGAACCACCCCGGATCATCACCCTTCCTGGAGTCTGAGGTGCTGGTTCCCTCCAAACATGGTTCTGGTTCTGGTCTCATCTGTCCATCATCCATTCTTCCAGAAGTCTGCTGGTTTGTTCAGATGCAGTTTTGTGAACCTCTGTGATACTTCCATGTTCTTTTTAATCTGAAGAGCTTATTTACTGCCTCAAATATGGGGTGAAGTCTGGAGAACCTTCCAGAAAACTGTTTCTTCTAGATTTTGCAGACATTCTTTTTTTTTTCTTTTTAGCAATGGTTACTTTTTCCTTTTTTCACAGACATGTATTTTACATGTTTCAGCAGAAACGCCCGCCTTCCTCAGACGTGTCACTTGATGTCAGGTGTGACATGTCTGACGTCTGAAGAAGGCAGAAAACATAATGAACACCATTGAACTGTTCTTTGTTTTTGCTCCATAAACCTGTTTGAAGTGCTTGTTTTCTAGTACGTGAGTTTTCTGATAAATGATCCTAATGATGGGAATACTTCTGTTCCTGATTTCACAGTCCTGGTCCTTCGGTCTTCTGAGATCGTAACTGATGGATTCTCAACAAACAACAATCTGACTCTTCTTTGTTCAAAAACCAAACCTGCTGTTTTCTCTTGTAACACGACCAAAAGCCTCAAAGTAAATTCATTTAAGAAGAATTAAACCAGCTTGAATACTCACTGTGAGCTTCAGTTCTGTGACCGACCCGTCGAGGTGTTTGAGTTCTTCTACAGACACCAGAAGTTTGTGACTCAGTGTCCTGTCAGCAGAATGTTCCCTGGAGCTGCATAAATCCCGCCTATGAAATACCAAACCACTTCGATCAGAGCTCCCTTCTCTTTTTTTGGGGGGGGCACTAGTCGCCTTTATTGACAGTGAAGACAGACAGTAAAGGGGTCAGAGAGAGAGAACGGGTCTCTGTAGCCTCTGTATGTGGGCTGCCTGCCCTAAGCATTGCGCCAGCAGGGGGCCCAATCAGTATGGAGTCCCGTTTGGGTCAGAATTCAATGAATAAATGAGTCTATTATTATGAAATACAGGAGTTTATTATTATGAAATACGTATCCATTATTATGAAATGTTTCCCATTATTGTGAAATACAGGTTTATTATGAAATATATTTTATTATTATTTAATTTTAGTTTAATGCATAATAGTTTATTTCAGAATGGATTTTTTTATTTAAGATTGAGTTTTTGCATAATTGCTTCCTTTTTCATAAGAATGAGCTTGACATGAGCTTGATGGATCACCCCTGGCCTTCCCTTCTCTACCGGATACGCCGGAGACCCTACTTCCTTCACCCGTGGATGAGAGTACGGCGGATGGGTTGATGTCAAGTTCGATCCTGAAACTGGTGAAAGCTGCATTTAACTATCTGTTCAATCTCACTCTCATCAAGATCCGGAAAGAGGAACGCATCGGTTGCATAGCTGACCATCCAAGTCAGAAACATCATCGGCGTTTGGACACCCTGGAACAAGACTTCTTGGAAACCCGTGGTCGCGAGCTGGAAGAACGACTCTTCAACCCGAAGTTCATTCCGGGCATTTGCCACTTCTTAACCATGTATAACATCCACGTTACTCAAAGGAAGAGGAGGATGACCCTGACAACTTTCTGAACAGAGACTCCTTCAGAAACAACCTTGAAACTTTGACTAGCTTCTGGGAGTGTGCTGATTAGTTTTCTACATGCCAGTACTACAGTTTTCATATTTCATCAATGCCTGAGGGTAGAAAAAAAAAAAAGAAGGAAACTCATAGCACGAAATAGTATACACGCCAACTTGTCTCATGTTTTCTTTTTTTTTAACACCGCTGTTAGTTTTTTGTCTCATGTTTTTAACACTGTTCACTCATGTTGTTTCAGTACTGCTATCAGTGAACTCTGGTGGAGTCTATCAGCCGTGTGAAAGCTCCACAGCCTCTTCAGACATGTTAAAAAGAAAGCTGCACTGCTTCACTCAATTGTGGACTTGGACCATGAATCAGCTTTTCATAATTTCTCTGTTCAATTTTTTTTTTCGTTTTATGGCACACCCAAAATCCTGACATGACACAACTTGGTTAAGTATTTAAGATGAGCAAAAGTCAATCCAGTACCCAGCACAGTAATTATGTACACAGACTTCCGACAGTGTATTATAGTCGTGTCAAACTTGGTTCCTTTTCTCAGGGATCCCTCTGGTCCATCAACTCTGTATAAACAAATGTAAAGATCCTGCCAGTGAAAAGAAAAAAAAAACAGCTACAAATAGATCAAAAGTGGATCCCTTATGTTTATCAACAGCAAAGAGAGCTTAATCAATTACATTTGTTTTATTTGGGCATTAAACATTCTGATGTGTGGAGTGAGGTTGTCTCTTCTTTCTCTGTTATTTATGTTCACCTTAGCATTTGACAGCACAGAAGCGCACAAAAAGGGCTGCACTTCCTAATCTGACATATCACCGAGCAGCGGTGGGTTCATTTGGAAGGATAAGATTGGGCATAGTATTTTTTTTTTACGATGGATTACTGTCGTCATTGTTGTCGAACCACATGTGCATTTCCCTAATCAATATAACATTATCTCGCCTTCCCAGTGGGTGTGAGCCGCCGGCCCCCGCTCTGGGTCAGGGTTCATGTGTTGTTGCCAAGGTTCTTGCCCCAGTTTGCGCTGTGTCTCTGGTGGTTGGGACTGGGGTGCGCCCTGGGGGTGGTGGCTGTAGCGAGGTGGTCTCCTCCCTGGCCTCCTTGCCTGTTTTGGTCTTGGCTGCAGCGGTGGGGCTGCTTGGATCTGCTGTCCTGGTGGTGCGGTCTACCTGTGCTGCCGGACGGTGGTAGGGCTTGCCGTGCCCTGTTGACCGCAGGTGGGGGGGGTTGGTGGGGCAGGGTCTGGGTTGGGGTGGGGTGGGGCCAGGGTGGCGGGGCCTTTCCTGGGAGGCGGGGGTGGTCACTGCCTCCTGTGGGCTGCCTCCCTGCGGGGCGGCAGCGATGGTGGTGGTGGTGGGGTGGTGGCCCATGCCTGGGGGTGGTGCAGGGGCGGTGGTGGGGTATCTCCCCTCATCGTGGCGCGTCTGGTTTGTTGCAGCCGGCGCGTCTCTCTACCTGGGGGCTCCCCTTGGGGTGGAGGTGGGTGTCTGGTTCCCCGCCTGGGGCGTGCTTGGGCCCCGGGTGGGCGTTGGGGGGCCTTGGTGGTGGTGGGCCTTTTGGAGGCAGGGTTGTGCCCCCTGGTGGGGCCCTGATGGCTTCCCCAGGGGTGGGGAGGGACCCCTTTGCCACCACCACCACCAACACACAACATACAAAATTGTGAAGAAGAGGCTGGGGTGCAGGGGGACCATCCACCTATTGCTCCCCAGCTTGATTTTAATGCACTTAGCACAACTGATGGTGCAATTATTTGGAAGTGGAAGAAGTACAACATGACTGTTAATCAACCTAGGCTGGAGGCTCCATGGAAGATATCACCTGGTGGGGTCTCAATGATCATGAGAAAGGTTAGTGATCAGCCCAGAACTACACGGGAGGAGCTGGTTAATGATCTCAAGGCAGCTGGGACCACAGTCACCAAGAAAACTATTGGTAATACACTGAGACGCAATGGTTTAAAATCCTGCAGTGGTCCAAGGTCCCTCTGCTCCAGAAGGCTCACGTCCAGGCCCGACTCAGGTTTGATAACGAACATATTAATGACTCAGAAAGAGACTGGGAGAAGGTGCTGTGATCAGGTGAGACTAAAACTGAGCTCTTTGGCCTCAACTCAACTCGACGTGTTTGGAGGAAGAGAAATGCTGAATATGACCCCAAAAACACCATTCCTACTGTCAAGCATGGCGGTGGAAGCCTTATGCTTTGGGGGTTTTCTCTTGTAAGGGGACAGGTCATAAAACTGTCACCGTGATGGAAGGTGCTTAGTTCGATCTCTTCCATGTCTCTTCAGTCACTGTGATCTTCAGTAAACTGGAACCTCTTCAGCACATGTGGTTTTTTCATCAATGAGACTTTGTGGGGGGGCTCCTTACTGATTTCTTGGCTGATATCTTGGCCTCACACAGATGTCCTCTGATTGTTCCAGTCCTCACTCCATTGAAGCTTTGGTCTGTTGTTTTTAATGTTGTTCAGGATTTTGGTCAACTTCAGTTGTTGAAATGTGCTGTTTAAATAAAGGTTGATTGATTATAAAAAGATGCGGATAAAATATAAAGGATGATGTAGGTGTGTGAGAGACTGCTAGTAGATGTGTTTGAGTGAATGAAAGAGACATTACAACCGGGCTGTTTTCAAATAAACATTTAATCCAAGTTAAATCTGCTGTTGTTTTATACATTTCATTTGTTAAAAGGTAAACTTTTTTTTCAGGTTAAAATATAGGATCGTCTACATTTATAGGTATCTCACCAGAAGCCAGAAACTAAGTTGATCCCCAGGAACAGGCAGTTACATTTATCAGACATGTAAAACATGTGAACAAAGCTCTGTTCTCTAACAGTTGTTCAATAAAGCTTGGTTCAAGGGAAACACTGAAGAAGAAATGTTTTCACTCATAACGTTTCATGGCTTCCTTGATCTCTTTCATTAGGCTCTCTGCATCCTCCAGACGTAGATCCTTTAAGAAACTGCTGATGTAATTTCCAAAGTTTTGGCTAACTCTCTCTTTCCTGATCTCCTCCAGAACCTCGACAAGGACCCCCTCAGCCACCGACCACTCCTGCCTCTCCTGCCTTCTTTGCTTCCTGCCTGTTGCTTTAGAGGTGGATGGTGTCGTGGGTGTGGCTTTAGACATAGGTGTGGATGAGGTCACAGGCTCAAGGTCAGACTTAGATGAAAAGGTTTCTTCTTTATCAGGGGTCTAAAACGACAGCGTGTGATTGAAAGGAACAGTTAATTATCTTTGGGTTCGGAGGGTGAGGATAAAAAAAATGTGACAGCAGAGTTTATACCAGCAGTGGTTGAATATCTGACATCATCACATTCTCAAATTTTGAAAACCTTATTTTAACGGCAACGTTTTTAACGGCTGCCCAAACTGCAGTTTGTCTGTGAAAGTGCTGGACCGTGTGGAGGAGAAACTGTGCATGCGTGAAACTCATCTCAAAAAGAGTAAGAGCATGACAACAGTTTTATGTCAGGAGTTATCAGCTAGTTCTGTCGCTTCTCTGCTTTCTTTCCTTCTTTGTACCCACTGCTCCCTGTTGTTCAGTCCACGAGTTCTGGGTTGATCTGAGTGGACTCTGTCTCTCCGAGTGCTGCAGGGCCCGTCGCAACTCTGCGTGGAGGTGGGCACTTGTCTATCCCTCTTCGCAAACCTGTTGTAGCTGCCGCTTTGACTGGACTGGTGGGCAGTACCTGTCATTTTTCAATACTTCTGAACTCCTTACGCTCGGTTTTAATTCAGGTGTTACTGACAACCCTCAAGTTCTGTTCCCTAACTCAGATGGGTTTGGATGCTTGCATCACTATGTATGGATTTGTGCTAAACACGTGAATCAGTCTGCCTCCAGGTTGGTGTGGGACGTGTTATTTAGTGAAGCTTTTTCCTCATGTTGGTATTTATGATACTTTATACTATCATTATATGGATTATCCCCATTATTATTCTACTATCCATGTCTCTAGGCGAAGTGTTTCTGATCATACTGATTGTGTTTCAATGGGTGCAAAGTTCTTTGGGGGTCTTGTTCCTTGGTTCAAGACTGTTAATTTGGTCCATCATATTGACGATTTGGTTTAAAATTTGGAAAATCCCACAGCTGCGACCACCGATAGGTTCCAGACTCTCTCGATTGAGGTTAAGGCCCTGCGCAGTGTGGCTCTCCAGGATAGACTGGTTTTGGATCAGCTCTTAGCAGCACAGGGGGTTGTTTGTCATATTATTGGTGATGCGTGTTGCACTTATATTCTAGATATTAGTGATAAGATGACCCATGTAGTGTCGCATTTAAATTTGCTTCTGCAGAAACAGGGACTCTGCTGAATATTGGGGCTTTGACATGTGGGCATGGCTGACTTCTGGCTCCTGGTCTTCTTTGTTGGTGATAATACGTACTCTGATCATACTTGTTTTGATTGTATTTTTCCTCTTGTTTTCCTGTGTGGCTCCTTTTTTTGCATCAGATAATGTTGAGAATGCTGACCACTTCCTTTTATCCTATAGTCTTTTTAGTGCTCCAGTGTCTGACTCTTTCCTCAACATTGATTAGAATGCTGTACCCACATATGCCTCTGATGGTAATTAGCTTAGATGATCTTGCGTTATTTCCCTTCTGGGGTTTTACTCTGTAGTCAGAGTAGTTAGTACCATGAAATCTTTTACTGGCTCCTCGCCTACTGGGGCTTGATGTTTGGTTTCAGGTATTCACAAGGACAGACTATGCTGTTTATTTTTTCTTTTTAGCTCCCGGTTGTGGGCCTTTAGTCTCTGGACAGGTGAGTGGCGTAGTCTGTTGCTGTGGTTTAATTGTCTGGTGTGCGATATATTTTTAACTTGTTTTTCCTTTATCTATGCATATATTTTTCAACTACTATTGTACTCTTGGATCAGTAATGTTTTTCGACCGCCTTACATGTGATTATGTTTACAAACAGAAGGGGGAATTGTAATGGAAGGGAAACATCATCATCTATAATATTGTTTCTGAGATTATGTTCTGGCCATAATCCTTTTTTTATGTCTGGGTTTCTCCTGTTTTTAACCCTTCGTGGATAGGCCTGTAGCTGGAGGTGAGGAGAGGGTCACCAAGTTTCCATGAATCAGTTCATCTTTCCTGACTCAGTGAGGTGTTAGTCATGTGTGTTAGTGGACTCACTAACTGTTGACTGACATGAGCGTGTCCACCCTACACACATCTGTAGCTCGTGAGGTGTTATGGTGTGGGTTGTGCACAGTGTGTTTTTGGTGAGGGTTTAGTCTCGTCTCCCTTGTCTTGAGTCTCTTGTTCCATGTGTTACTTTGAAGTCCTGTCTTGTCCGTATTGGTTTCTGCTTCTCCTCCCTGAGGGGTGTACTACGAAGCAAGTTTGACACAGCCAGGCTTTCTTTGGGTGAGCTGGCTTAACAAACCTGAAACTCTCCATCAGAGATAACTGGAACCACGACGGTGGTTATCAACTATCTTTGTTAACCGCGGCTTTCTGCTTTCTGCTCTGTGCGCGTTCACATAAAAGGGGGCGTTTGACGCGTCATTTGACGCCTATTCTGGATCCAATGGATCGATCGCGGTCCATATATTTCAGTCAGAAGGAGCAGGTTTTAATAATGCAGGGCTATGAGGATTTCAAAGAAATCTTTACGGCCAAAAGCAACACTGTAGGTGCGAATAAAGCCAGAGAGGAGTGCTGGCAAAAAATTGCAGATCGTGTAAATTCGTAAGTTATGACCTTAATTAATCTCCCTCCCTCTTTTAGAGCGCTTAAACTTTAAACTTAATGCAGCAGATTTAAACATTATGTAGGTCTGACTGTCCCATTATGAATGATAAATGAAAATCACTTTAGTTTTTTGCTAAATCTATGTGAAATTAATTTAAGATTTAATATGATCTGTGATACCAATATACACTCACCAGCCACTTTAATAGGTACCCTATCACCCTCGGGAATCTATGAATTATATTACAACATTTCACATGAAATTCCACGTCACACTAATTATCAATATAATGGACTATTAATTTATGTTACCTGCGATTTAGAAAAACGCTTCTTTTATTTGAAGCGTGGGCAGATGGCCAGGGAATACTACAAACATATTCAGCAGTTTAGTTAGAACAAGTACAACCTTACATCCAGTATTCTGGCTCAGATTTTCTGCATCACCAACTGAATGCATGTAGCTTCCCTCGGCAAAGAAACGCAATGAAACACACACCATTTGCGCTACTGTGAGCGCACGGCTGCGTTTGGTGGTGCTGCCAATATCTGGCTCTAGCAGATTACAAATGTAACGGATTCCCTCAGCTGGAAATCTCTAGCGTTCATAGAGAATATGGTCATGGGAAGCCAGCGGATCAGTCCGGTCTCTGAATACTCTCTCCCTCCATAAAGATCCTCGCACAATCCTGGTGCTCAGGTCAACGGGATTTCTCAAAAAAGGTGATGCCATCTCTGAAAGAGGTGGTAAGTGAAAGGGTGGCGCTTTTTATAGCCGATTTGAGCCTAAACTCTGCACATAACCTGCTCCGGACCAGGTTAAGCTTGCAGAGTAAATTACCATGGTGATCTAGCCAGGTTATAAGAGAGCCACCTTCGTGGTACTGGAAATCCTGGCTTTAGACTCAACATACCTCGCTAACCCTCTAATCTCGCTTCATAGTACACCCCTCAGGTGTTGTCCTGATTGTTTGAACCTGCTCCTTGTTTGTCCCTTTGTGTATTTAGTGTATCTCAGTCTGGTCTCCCTGTTCTGTTGTTGGCTCGTCTGTTCTCAGCCCTTCTCCCTCCTGTCTTCCTGCCTTGTCATCCTGTCACCCGGTTTCTGGAGTTTTAAATTAAGTGTGGATTTTTGCCTTTTTTGTTGTAATAAATTGATGTCTGCTGGTATCTCCTGCATTTGGGTCCTCCTTACAACTCCTAACACAACAGAGGACTTGAGAGATGTCATCACTTCTGCATCTTCTGACTTGGATACTGGTCTTGGAGTTAATGGGGATTCATTTGTACCACCAATGCCAGTATTGACGGTGTATATATATTATTACACTGGACAGATAAACTCTGGGCTGTTTTGACAAAGTATTGATTAAATACTTTACTTTTACTTTTTATTTTTACTTTTGATTAAATACCAGTCTGTAGACTGGTGCCAATGACATTTCACTGAATTGTTCTTGTCGTGGAACTATCTTGACCAGTTTGTTCATTTGAGTCGAAATAGCTTTTGAGTTACTAGGACAGTTAGTGATGAAAAACTGCTCGACATTTTAATGAACATAAAACAGAATTCTGGATAAGGATCTGGATGGAGTGGCTCTTACCTCCTCAGCTTGGTCGCTCTGCGGTTGACCTTTAGAAGACAGAACAGTGTTTAGGACTGAAACATCGTTATATCATTATTGCTCAAAATAAATAACCCTGAAAACATGAGAGATTAGCCCGTATTAAACTCCTAAATGACGTAATACAGTCACATGACCTCTTAGACCCTGGTTTGAGCCTGTCCATCCATCTGGTGGAGGATGATGGTTGGACATTTTCAACTGTTCTCATTAATCAGTGTCAGGGCCGGCTCCACCCAATTTGGCTCCCTAGGCAAGATTACCCAACCCTAACAAATGGGATTGGTTCGGGTCTGACAAGGGGGTGTGGTCAAGGGGGTGTGGTCAAGGGGCGGTCTAGAAGAAAAGAGTTTTTCACATCACTAGAGCGTTATTTCAGTTACGAAAGGCAAGGAAGAGGGAGGTGTTTTTCACACCAGGCTACCATAGGAATAGCGGCATGGTATGTAGCACGGAAAAACCCTTGGACTGTGCCTGAGGGAATTAGTATTGTGTTACAAAGTGGAGATTTAAATTCTGATGAAAAACGATTATCATTTGTGGGTAATCTATACAAAAAATAGTTCAGAATCTGAACAAATTGTTTAAAAGTCATTGACAACAGTGTTAAAACCCCTCATGGATAGACACATTCTATTGGTATTGATCGATTCATAGAAGTTAAACTTGACTGGAGCTTAGCTGTGACAGTTTATTTGAAATAGTTTAAAAATGAACACGTACACTGAAGGTTGTATGAAAATGTACACAGCATGTCAGGACAAAAGCCAAGTGAACTCCTTTGCAATATTAACACTAGTTCAGAGTAACATCCAGGTTCAGGTTCCTTTAATAATATTACAAATAGATTTGTTTTGCACAGTAGTGCAGTGGTTATAAAAAAGGTTTGGTTGGAACTGGGTTCAATTGGTTTTTCTGTGTGGAGTTTGCATGTTCTCCCTGGGTACTTGGGTTTCCTCCCACCCCATAAACATGTTCTTTAGGCTAATTGGTAACAGTAAACCCCGCCTAGCCTTTATATACATTAACCATAATGTAATTCTGAGAAATAACTGAGCGCAATGCGACGCACACAACCACTTTATCCTGGCTGGGATGGATGGGAGGCAGACATGGAGCTCCTGGTCCACAGTCCTCAGTTTCTCTCTGTACTTGTTCTTGATGTATGTCAGGCTTGAAAAGCTCAGCTCGCACAAATAAGTTGTGGAGAAGGGTAGTAGAATAGAAAGGTCGCAACTCCAAGGATCACGTACCCAGTCAAATTATGCACAAGACTTCGATGGAAAATAATGATTAAAGCGCTCATCGAGAGTTTTCAGATGCTGGGCTATGGGGTCAGAAAGCTGCTGCTGCTGTTGGTATACACATGGCACAGCCTGCCCTTCTCCAGAAATGAACGCCAAAGGGTGAGCTTAGCAAACGATTGCCACTGCCCATATTATATACACCACCACAAACAGCAATTATTTTATCCATTTAAACTGTCGAAAACTATTGGTCCAATTCTGAATCCTTAACCAACCAGGGTTCACATTAGCATTGAAGGGACAGTCCATGTAAAACTGTAATTTCCCTTTCAGCTTCTCTCTACAGCAGCTATTCCCAAACTACAGAATACCAAGGCCCAATTTGAAATGTGAAAAATATACACGGCCCACTGAAAACTTTAGTCACAACTGTGATCAACATACAGGACCAGGAACCATGATCCGATATTAATGTAAGGGGTCAACAAATAAGGTGACACTTGTCATATTAAGTTAAGATGACAGAAGAATAACACTTAACTGGTTTGTTTTATTACTTCTTGTTTTTTCTTAATAATGGTATGAATATTTTACAATAATTAAAAACATATTTAAAAAAGATCGAGGATTTAAAACACATTTGTTTAATTTTAATGACCTCTCACGGCCCACCTGCAGTCCCACAACGGCCCACTTTGGGAATCACTGCTCTACAGTAGATTAAAAATATGAGGAAAAACCTGCTGCCAAATGGTCTTTATTATAAGACAAAAACAGGTCCTTAAGGTGCAAATGTTTTTCCCCCCATTTCAATATTTCAATCCCCCCCCGGCAGTCTGGGGTCTCCTCCAGCTCTGGGTAACTGTAGCTCTCATCTTCCTCCATGATCGACGTTTGATGACGTAATTGTTAGCGTGACAGCAGCGACAGCGTGTTGCCATGTTTGATTGATTTCCTCAGATACATATCAGACTCGTTTGTGGTGGATTTTAAATGGGGTTCGCTGGAAACCTGGAACGGTTTTGAGCGTGCGTGAACTTTGAAAGAGTGTCGTTCACAACTGCCCAAATGAACTCGTTCAGCGTGAACTTCACCACGCTGGTGAAGGAGGAAGAGAGCGCGCTCAGTTCACGTTGGCGAAAAATATGAACTAGTTCGTGAACTTTCGTTCAATGAATGCGTTCAGGTACAACACTGTGTACATATACATGTACATGTACATCCACATCGCGGTTTTCACGATTAGCATAACCAGGAAAAATGATGGTCGAATTTGCAGCTCCAATGCAGTTTGGATAGGACTTATTTTAGACTGACTTCACGATGAAGTAAAGTTAAATGTTTACATCATTTAGGAGAATGAAAATTTTGAAGAAAGCAAAGTGAAGCCAGAGCAGACCGTTGACTCCATCTGGTCAGTGGTTTTATGAGTAAGTGCATTTCCTTTGTAATTTACCCTCTGAGCTGATGTGCAGTTTTCTCCCTCTCTGCTCCCTGAAAAATACTATAACACACATACTAGCTCTCCACAATAATTAACATTTTACAAGTTTTATATAGATATCGCTTTAAAATAACACTGAGTTTCTGTTATATAACTGTGCGTGTGGAAATCTTTTTCCATTAAGAAGAGCTGACTATCGGTTGTTGGTGGTCATACTATATACGGAGTGTGTGTGTGTTTGGGTGGGGGGGTGACAGGTGGGGGGGGTCATAAAACTGTCACCGTGATGGAAGGTGCTTAGTTCGATCTCTTCCATGTCTCTTCAGTCACTGATCTTCAGTAAACTGGAACCTCTTCAGCACATGTGGTTTTTTTCATCAATGAGACTTTGCTGATTTCTTGGCTGATATCTTGGCCTCACACAGACGTCCTCTGATTGTTCCAGTCCTCACAGAGAACTGTAGATCTTATCCTACCACCCTGGAGCTGATCACTGGCTGAGTCTGTGTCATTTATTCTGTTCTTCATCCACTCCAGTGGTGGTTTTCTGGTTTTGGTTCCATTTTAAATCATCTGAGATGATTCCAGCTGAGCAGCTTCATCTCCTGCTCTTCTACATCTACAGTCAACCTGCCAAAGATCGTCTCTGTCAACACTTCAGCCTTCATACAAAACCAAAAGAGACACCAAAATGCTCTTAAAATATATTTCAGAATTAACATGTGCACTTACAAATACATTTGTTACCATTTTACATTTGAAAATACATTTCTGAATACTCTTAAAGTCACAGTAAACAGAAAACATCTTGATATTAAACACGTCTTCAGCGTTAGAGAACATGCTTTGTTGCCTCATTCACTTTAAATGTGATTTTAGACGTTTATTTGTGAATAAAAAAGTAGCACACACATGTTGCTGATCAGTGACTTGAATTATTTTAAAATATGGTTTAGCTTCTTTATCAGAGAAACAACAGCCCATCTGTGGACCTGCTGCAGTCAGACAACGTCCTTGAAAATATCCAGATTTATTAGAACTGATTCTTAGTGAAAAACTGTAAACGACAGCTTTATGTCACGGACATAATTACAGAGTTGGCTTCATTAAGTGGATTATTCCCTTATATTTACAGTAAACAACGACATCAGACTGGACCTGAAGTCAAAAACCAAATTCACCACCGTGTTTTTTTCTGAAAGGTTCCATCTTCTGTAATTCTGTTCTGTGTTCGTTTTACTCTCTGGATCGATCACACAGCTCCTGAACTAACTGAAGACTGGCTACGTGATGGTTTCAAGACCATCCTGAACCTCTGACAGTCAGGGAAAGCAGAATATGGTAACTTTTAAACACGGTGAACCGACGACTCCGCCTGTTTGAAGAAGAAAACCACATCATTTTTATCAGAGCGTTAAAGGACATAGTGAAGGCGTTGCAACCACTGGGACGGATTCATGAGATTACGAGTTTGCCCAAAGTGAAAATAGCACAGTGGTCTGCTGGATTAAAGACAGGTTAGGGTTAGGGTTAGAGGGTTGGAGTTAGGGTTAGGGGGTTGGGGTTAGGGTTAGAGTTAGGGGGTTGGGGTTAGGGTTAGGGTTAGGGTGGGGTTAGGGGGTTGGGGTTAGGGTTAGGGTTAGGGTTCGGGTTAGGGGGTTAGGGTTAGGGGGTAGGGTTAGGGGTGGGGTGGGTTGGGTTAGGGTTAGGGGGTTGGGTTAGTTAGGGTTAGGGGGTTAGGGTTGGGTTAGGGGTTAGGGTTAGGGGTTTGGGGTGGGTTAGGGTTTGGGGGTTAGGTTAGGGTTAGGGTTAGGTTAGGTTAGGGGGTTGGGGTTTAGGGTTAGGGGGTTAGGGTTAGGGGTTGGGAGGGTTAGGGTTAGGGGGTTTGGGGTTAGGGTTAAGGGGTTGGAGTTAGGGTTAGGGGTTGGGTTAGGTTAGGGGTTAGGGGTTAGGGTTAGGGGTTAGGTTAGGGGTTGGGGTTGGGGTTAGGGTTAGGGGGGGGTTGGGGGGGTTAGGGTTAAGGTTAAGGGGTTTAGGGTTAGGGGGTTAGGGGTTAGGGTTAGGGGGTTGGGGTTAGGGTTGGGGTTAAGGTTAAGGGGTTAGGGTTAGGGTTAGGGTTTAGGGTTAGGGTTAGGGGTTAGGGTTAGGGGTTAGAGTTAGGGTTAGGGGGTTAGGGTTAGGGTTAGGGTCTCGTCATGTCTTGTTCTTCCTAGAATTATACACTACTTCTGCCTCTAAACTGAACTTCTCATTCATGGTTCAAGTTCCTTCTAAAACCCTCTGAACTGTTTCTGCTCAGCCTCCACAGGTTAGCGAAGGCCTACGAGTCAGACTGCAGTCGTACCCTTTTATTTCGATGATTCTCCAGATCCCCTCTGCCGTTTTTGTGTCTGACTTCCCTCTACTTCAACCCGCCATGCTTAAACTGGCACAGTTTAGCTGCAGTCCAGCACCAGACAAGTATTTCTATTTCTATTTCTAGTGGAGCCTGGAGGCTTCTGGGACGCTTCCCTCCAGTGAGACCACCTCTGTCTTCAACTAGACTGGCTCTGATTGACAGCTTCAGCCAGGGCTTCAGACAAGCGTCTGGTGTTCCTGGCTTCAGAAACATCTGACAGTCTGTCTGGCTCAGCAGCTGATGGAGACGTCCACAAATACTTCTCAGTTCATCTCAAAAAACTTGCTGAAAAGTGTTGATTTAAAACTCGATCATCTCGTATCACAGACCACCTTCTCCACGACCGCTGTGTCCTTCACGTTTAAACAGCTTCAATTACACATTTTCTTTTCACCTTTTGAAGGGTTTAAACCTCGTTTCTACACATCTTCTGCCAGTGACTCAGATTTAGGTACATTGTGCGCCCCCTAGGGTCAAACGCAGGAAGCTGGTTTTCATTCTGGTTGGATGGAAACATCGATGCAGCTCTGGGAGGGAAGCTACTTTTATCAATTATTGTCCCATTTTGCAGATTATAAAGCACTAATTTGACAAAAACTTGACAAGAGCTGATAGATGGACTGTCTGATGAAACACATGATCTCTTCAGATGATCTTTTCCAGCGAGCTGCTATCAGACAGGCTTGTTCAAGTCTCTGGGAGCTTGACACCTCAGGACTCACATTGTGTATTTTCAGATTATTTGACAGAACTTTACTATGTCTCCTACATTTCCAGGGTGTGACCAGAACCCGTTGGTCCAAACCTTCCCGTATTTACTCAAATGTGAGCCGCTGTGGTGACGAATGCTCAGAAGGTGAGAAATCCCTTATTTACATGTTTCAGACACGTCCAAGCCGGAGGTTTTTCAAGCATCTCAATTCAGAGAACCCATTTAAAGAAGACAACTTTCCTCCACAGCTGAACTTCATCTTCTTTTTCACTGCTCCGAGAACAAAAAAAAACAAAAAAAAAACAATAACAAAAACCAGTCCAACAAGGTCGTGTAAAGACATTTTGGGGGGGCAGTTCAGGGTTAGGCATTAGGGTCTCTGTGTTTAGGGTTAGGCATTAGGGTCTCTGTTTAGGGTTAGGCATTAGGGTCTCTGTGTTTAGGGTTAGGCATTAGGGTCTCTGTTTAGGGTTTTTAGGGGGTTAGGGATTAGGGTCTCTGTTTAGTGTTAGGCATTAGGGTCTCTGTGTTTAGGGTTAGGCATTAGGGTCTCTGTTTAGGGTTAGGTATTAGGGTCTCTGTGTTTAGGGTTAGGTATTAGGGTTTCTGTGTTTAGGGTTAGGCATTAGGGTCTCTGTTTAGGGTTAGGCATTAAGGTCTCTGTGTTTAGGGGTTAGGCATTAGGGTCTCCGTGTTTAGGGGCAGGCATTAGGGTCTCTGTTTAGGGTTAGGCATTAGGGTCTCTGTGTTTAGGGGTTAGGCATTAGGGTCTCTGTGTTTAGGGGCAGGCATTAGGGTCTCTGTTTAGGGTTAGGCATTAGGGTCTCTGTGTTTAGGGTTATGCATTAAGGTCTCTGTGTTTAGGGTTAGGCATTAGGGTCTCCATGTTTAGCGGTTAGGCTTAGTCTTGGGACATCCTCTGAAACCCTTAGAAAGTGTCTGGCGTCACCTTTGGAACCTCCTAACCCTAATATGTTAAAAAATAAATTAACAAAAACAAAGGTACTCTGGAGAAAAAGGTTGATTTCATATACTCTAATACTGTCTATAATTTGATATTAGTGGTTGACCAGTTTTCTGATTCTTAGAAATCAGGCAGCAGATGCTTAATCTTTTATTTTTCCCCTCTGGCCAATATTCTTTTTATCCTCTATATGATAAGATACAACAGTTTAAATAATAAAAAAGAACAATGCAAAAGTTTATTTGATTTTAATAAACTCGTAATAAATACATTTTAAAATTGAATTTATTAAATAAAAAGTGGCAGTGGGGCTGCCCGCGGACACGCCTGTCTGCTAATCAGCCAGTTAATTATCAGTGTCGATTATTGAAAAACGGTTGGCAGTCGGCCCAGTTACTCATCTATCTCTGTTTAATGTTGTCCATTATTAAACAAACTCTATCCGTGTTATGTTCAAGAACTGAACTCAACACCTTAGCTAAAGCCTTTGGCGATTGGCCGACAGGATTATTATTAAAAACATTAATTAGCTTATATATTAGGCAGTTTACTTTTAGGAAAACTATCCCACTTCGGTTGTTATTTTTGATGCAGCCCATGTTTGCACATGTGTGTTTTTTTTTTTCCTGGATGGGAAAAAACAAACGAAAGACAGAATTTGCACCAGTCGTAGAGCTCAAGGACTCCCTTTGGAAAGAACTGATCCGGTTAACTTGAGTACGAACACTTGTGTGAGTAGACGAGGTGTTCGGGTTGCTGCTTCCTTTAAACCAGATCATCCAGCTGCTACTTGTCCGGTCTGTTGAGATAGCTGGATGGGTTTAGTTGTTAGGTGAAGGTCTCCTGGGCCACCACCCCCGACCTGGTCCCAGAGTGGCCTGATGTCAGCGCTGGTGTGGAGGAACTGGCTCGCCTGAGTTCTCGTGAACGGTCCATTGTCTGGTCCTGGCGCTAGGTCAGGTCCTGGACGTCCAACAGCATGGCGTCCTGCTTCATCCTCAGCTGGTCTCGTACCAGCAGGTGGGCCACGAGTTCAGCGCTGAGAGCTGGACGACAAACAACAAAGAAGATGACAAGGTGACTGAATCTTCACAATGTCGTCATCTGTGGACTAACCTTCACCTGAACTCTTAAACTACCTACAACGTAGATCAAGGAGGCTGGAAAATGGGTTCCACATGGACTCCATTGTGGTCCTACCAGTGTTGGCACATATGGACTCTGAGGGGCATCATGGACTTCAGTGGGTTAATTTTCTAAGTTACTGAAACTACAAAAGAACCGCACAGGTTGATCCTTTCTCAGCCCATTTAGTCCAAGCTGTTGAAGGCCACAGTCAACTTAGCAAATTCAAACTTCTGACCTTGAAGAAAGTTCTAAATACTCTATATAAAATAAAAAAAATCCCACAGAAATCCCTCAGATGGAGTAAAAGGATGTAAAAGATGTCCCTGTGATCTGCAATATTTCACTGCAGATGGTTATGTCTGGAGGACAACCCTAGAGGGTTAGGGTCAGCTGGCTGTCATCACCTTAGGGTTAGGGTTAGGGGGTTAGAGTTAGGTGGTTAGGGTTAGGGTTAGGGGTTAGGGGGTTAGGGTTAGGTGGTTAGGGTTAGGGGTTAGGGGGTTAGGTTTGGGGTTAGTGGGTTTGGGTTAGGGGCTTAGGGTTAGGGTTAGGGGTTAGGGGGGGGTTAGGATGTTAGGGTTAGGGGTTAGGGGGTTTGGGTTAGGGGTTAGGGGGGTTAGGGTTAGGGTTAGGGTTTAGGGGGTTTGGGTTAGGGGGTTAGGGTTAGGGGTTAGGGGGTTTGGGGTTAGGGGGGGGTTTAGGGTTAGGGTTAGGGGGTTTGGGTAAGGGTTAGGGTTAGGGGGTTAGGGTTAGGGGGTTTAGGTTAGGGTTAGGCATCTTGGGAAGGTTACAAGCGTCTGACAGCTGGTTCCTAAGGAAACGTAGATGTTCCAGTTCTAGATCAGCTCTATTGGATTATAAATAATTACAACCCTGTTGATTATACCAAATCATCATTGTCTGCTTTCAAATGAATGAATTATTTTAGGATTCATCATCATGAAAACAGCAGTATGAAAAAACAAAACCACCCGTTTAACTGGAATAGAAAAGTATTTTACAGCTAATATGTCTGATACAGAAAAATGCATCACTTCCAAGATTGTTATTCACTTGGTATTATTTTATAGCTAATGTGAAAAAATTCAAATGATCAGGAATATTCTGAAGAATATTTTGTAAGTCACGATTGTGCATCAAAAATGTGTAATTTTTTAATTCTTTACAAAAAAAAAAGGTGCAATTCTACAAAAGTCAGAATTATCTGATGACGGAACTTGTCAAAGTCTAAATTTTGTGAAATTATTGATTTTATGAGGGAAAAACACTTTTTATGACAAAGTTGCAAAATTCATAATTTTACCCAAAGAAAATTGTAATTTCAGGACAAAATGTTGCTGTTTTACAAACGTCAATATTTACAACAAAAAAATTTTAGCATTAGGTTAAAAAGTTGTGATTTTGTGAAAATTGTGGTTTTTATAGAAACTTGATTTTTGGAACTGAAAGTTGCAATTATAGAAACAATTTTATGACAAAGTCATAATTTTTTGTCTACGAGTTGTGAAACTATGTGATTTTAATTGTGTGGTTCTGACTGATGCTGCTGTTGTTATCAGAAGAAATGAGAGCTGGATCAGACGAACCAATTAACATTTTAACATGTTAGTTTTATCCAGGTAGAAAAAACAACAACAGTGAGATGCAGATGTTTGATTATTTTTATGAGTGTTGTTTCTTTGTCATTGAGGTTTGGCAAAGTTACACGTGGCTCATGACTGAATAAGTATAATTATAATGACGGTTTCCATGAGCATTAATGAGATTATTGTGTAAAAATCCAGACACGTCTCGTCTTGTTTTATCAACATTTTCACCACGTCCATTTTTATTTTCCAATCTCTATCAGGTCCAGAAAAAAAATAAACTTCAACCTAAATAGACTGGAATCCAGATGAAATTATGTCAAACATCTGTAAGAGACGACCTGAAACATCTGCTTTGGTTCTGACGTCTCATAAATACTGACCTCTGCTGGTAGACGTTTTATATTGCATCCATGTCAATAATTGTTCAACTGTTTAACAATCAAAAATAGCAGAGTTCTGTCATCTATAAAAGGTTAATATGAACTTGTCTCTTTAAGAACAAATCTGGTTAATTAACACTGAAGATCACGTGTAGTTATTCTAGTAGTGACACTAATTATGAAGAGTTATATTTAATCGTTATGAGCACATGTTTTTATAAATATGTATTTGTATTCAGCTTGTGTAAATTCCAAGAGTTAAAAAAAAACCCTTGAAAATGCTTGAATTTGACCTGAGATAAAGTGTGTGAACCCTGCAATTTAAAAGATGAGAAAATTTGCGATTTTACAACAAAGAAACGTGATTTTATGACAAAAGCCTTTAAACTTGCATCCAGCACCTCCATGACTGCATGGTTGCAGAAATAAATCATTGTTTTTTTTTGTTTTTGTTTATTAAATAAATAATTATTTCTATATTATATTAAATTATAAACAAGAGTCCTTTAACTGAGCAGGTCCTCTTCCTTTGATCACCTGCACGACCCTGATGATTAATTTTACACAATCATCTACAGGATCATTTGTTCAATATTAATCTTGTATAACTTTGTTATTCACACACTTTTAATGACAGTAATAATAATGTCCAGCTAATTATTAGTTTGACCAAGTCTGGTATCACTTCATCTTAGAATTTTTCAAATTTATTTGAAAAACCAAATTCACCCAAATGAAAAATTCATTTGGGTGAATGAATGTCAAATTGATTAATTAAATATATCATGTCACAATTTTGGCTTATGAATGGAGATTGGAGATGCTATCTATCTATCTATCTATCTATCTATCTATCGATCTATCTATAGAAAACTAGGATCAATATCAACATCAGATTAAAATCAGATTACTGATTAATTTTATAAATCTGTCTCTCGTCTCGGGACACAGACTTAACCGTGATTGAAGATTATTGGAGGAAAGTCTTTTGTCTTTGGAGCCATCTGGTGGCTGTTGGTGTTATTACAGTTTACAGCTGTGGAGACGTGGACATGAGAAGAAACCTCGACCTCCTGGAAACTGTTGTTGGATCAAAACCCAACAACAGTCTGGTCAGAACTAAAACCAGAACAGACCTGAACGGCATTAAAAGCACCAGAAGCGCGTGGCGCCGCTGCGTTTCCAACTCTACCGTGAACTTCCTGCTGAAGCGACGCTCTCAAGCTGCCGAGCTGCTGCTCTGAACGCTCCTGCAGCTCCCAACGCTCCAGATGTTTCCGCTTGGCAGCACAGCTGCTGGCGGCCAGACGCTGCAACGCACACACAGACACACACAGACACACAGCAGCCGTAAGTGACAGCCAATCAGAGCGCGTCTTCCTCTTGACGGCGTCTCCAGCAGCTCTTTTACCTCCTTCTCCTTCTGTTCAGCCAGAACTTTGTCCCTCAGCGCTCTCAGAGCGGTCGCCACTTCCTGCTTCAGCCCGGCATGGCAACCATTGTGTCCTGTTCCCATGGGAACCTGGCGGCGCCAAAACATCAGAGGTCAGAATGGTGGAGATGTACAGACTTTAACTAACATAGACGTTCAGGCATGTGCACAGGTGGCCTCCAGGTGGCGCTGTAGCCCCTCCCCCTTTGACCTTTGAGTCCTGATTTTACAACCAAATTTGTGTTTTTTTAAATCGTCAGTTCTCCAAAAATCACAATTTTACGTCAAAACGTTGGGAATTTTTCTCCAAAAATCACAATTTTGTAATTTTTTGTACAAATGTTACAATAAAAATTTACAGTTTGATATTTAAAAAAAAAAAAAAAAAAAAAAAAAACAGGATTTTGGAAAATTTAGGATTTTATGACAAAAATCTGTAATCTGTAAAAATCTGTAAAAAATTTGTATCCTGAGGCCAAAAACTCGACAAAACTACTTTTTTGGGGGGAAAACATTTGCAATGTTACAGACTGTAATTATGTGAAAGTCAGTTTTTTACCAAAAAGTGTCAGTATTTAGTTAAAAAGCTGCAGTTTTGATGATACTACAAAAGACTGAATTTTAAGATGCAATTATATGACAAAATGTTGAGATTGAGCAAATATGTGTGATTTTACCACAAACTGTAAAGATTATGGGACATAAAGTTGCAGTTTTGTGATATGAAGTTGGAAAGTTGGTCAAAATTATTTAGATTTTATATAATTATAATCCTAATTTTGAAAAATGTGTGATTTTACATTATAAATTTCTTGATTTTAGGACGAAAAAATTATGGAAATTAAAAATGTAACAAAATAAATTTGTTTAGCAAAAAAGTCACAATTTTGTGAAATTTGTCCTGATTTTACAACCAAATTTGTATTTTTCAAATCGGCAGTTCTCCAAAAATCACAATTTTTTAATGTCAAAAAGTTGGGAATTTTTCTCCAAAAATCACAATTTTGTAATTTTTTTTACAAATGTTACAATAAAAATTTACAGTTTGATGTAAAAAAAAAAAAAAAAAAAACACGATTTTGGAACATTTAGGATTTTATGACAAAAATCTGCTTTTTACAACAAAAAGGTCACAATTTTAGAACATAAGTTACGAAGTTAAAAAGTCTCAATTTTACAAAATTTGGGAATTTTAGTCTAAAATTCATGATTTTGTGACAAAAATGTGTATCCTGAGGCCAAAAACTCGACAAAACTACTTTTTTGGGGGGAAAACATTTGCAATGTTACAGACTGTAATTATGTGAAAGTCACAGTTTTTAACCAAAAAGTGTCAGTATTTAGTTAAAAAGCTGCAGTTTTGATGATACTACAAAAGACTGAATTTTAAGATGCAATTATATGACAAATGTTGAGATTGAGCAAATATGTGTGATTTTACCACAAACTGTAAAGATTATGGGACATAAAGTTACAGTTTTGTGACATGAAGTTGGAAAGTCGGTCAAAATTATTTAGATTTTATATAATTATAATCCTAATTTTGAAAAATGTGTGATTTTACATGAAAAAATTCTTGATTTTAGGACAGAGATGTTATGGAAATTTAAAATGTAACAAAATAAATTTGTTTAGCAAAAAAGTCACAATTTTGTGAAATTTGCAGTTTTATGACAAAATGTTGCTTTTTTGCATAAAAACAGATGAATTCAAAATTTGAAGAAATCTGGGTATTATGATTGTAGAGCTGCTGAAACATGAAAACAGTTAAGTATATTATAAAGTCTATAATATAATTAAAGGCCCTTCTGTTGCCCCATAAACGTCTCCTACGTGACTGTAAACGCAGAAACTTCCAGAACCGAACCTTTCTGTCCGATCCTTCGTCCTCGTCTTCGCTGTCGCTGTTGTTGATGAAGCACAGCTGCAGATTTTTGTGGTTGTGAAATCTGTAAACAGACAGTTCAGGGTTCAGAGATGCTGGTTCTTCTGGTTTCCCTCCTAAATCACAACAGAACCACAGACACGTTTTTTTCTTTATCTCTGGTTTTTACCAGAGTTAAGATCAGGTGATCCAGATTAACTCATGTCACACCGTCTCCTGATCCGCTGAACAGAATCTGACATCATGTTCAGAAGATAAAGTTAAAGTACTGGTTCCCTGTATGACTTTATCAGGCTCTGGCATGTTCCCGACGTGGACAAGGACGTGGTCCTGACGTGGACCGGGACATGGTCCCGACATGGGGACCATGTCCCCACAGGGACATCGTTCAGTAGCAACACTTGAACTGAGGATGTTTGGTCAGATTTAATCAGAACGAATGTAAATGAATATTAATTAGCATCACAGGTTAGCGCCAGCCAAGCTAAAGTAGCTAACTGTGATTGACACAAGGTGGGTGTGTCCCAGCTGGCTTCTCAGGGGAAAAAAAGCTTCAAAAACCCCGTTCAGAAACAAGCCCACACCATCACTGTGCCACCACCGTGCTTGACAGTGGTTATGAGGTGTCTGTGCCATCAGTGAGTCCCAACCTGGGACCGATAAAGTCATACAGGAAATGACGACTTCCAGTTCCATCAGATGCCCCCTTAAAACATTAACTCTGATTAACTGTTTCAAGGTTTGTAGAAGGTTCATAGCGAATAATGACGCAGTCAGACAAGCTTGTTCCATGAATAAAACAGAAGTTGTTACCGTGATGCAACGACAGCGACTCGACACTTCCTGCCCTCCTCTTCCTCCTCCCAGAGATGCCTCCACTCCCCGCCCTGGATCTCCTCCGTCCTCACCCCCATCGTCCCCCGCTGCAGGAAGACAGCATCATCATCACATCAGTCAAACTGGTTCCATTCAGACTAAACTGGTTTAAACTGGCTTGAACAACCATTACAGGAGAACATATGTAAGCTGTTGGAGTTGACTGATTTTCTGCATCACCTTTCCATCTTTTAAACGTGATCAGATGTTTCCAGAACTGCTTCAGCTCAGAAACATTTGTAGGACATCTTTCTGTGATCAGACGAGAAAGGCTAGCTCTGACTTTAGCCTTTAGCTCTGACTTTAGCCTTTAGCTCTGACTTTAGCCTTTAGCTCTGACTTTAGCCTTTAGCTCTGACTTTAGCCTTAAGCTCTGACTTTAGCCCTGAAACATGTTTGTATGTGAGCATAACTGTTATCTTTCATTTATTCTGATTCTGTTCTTGCCAAAATTTAAAACCTTAGACCTGCAACTGTTGGAATTACCTTGAGATAAATATAATTTACTCATTGAGTCTATGGCATGCTCTCAAAACTAGTAGGTAGTCTTAAATTTAGTCATTTCCCATTTACTTTGTCTTGGTGACTTTTATTAACAGTGGGAGAGACAGGAAATCAGGACAGAGAGAGCGGCCCTGCCCTAACCACCGTGCTACCCATTTAGTTAAAGTTTCTCTTTACTTCTGTCATATTTTATTTCTGCTGTAAAGTTGGACATTTTAACCTGAATGTCAATGAAGACTGGCTCACTGTTGGAGCCAGACCCCAATGGTCGGTAGAGGAACGGCAGCCTCGAGTGGTCAGTAGAGGAACTGCAGCCTCTAGTGGACAGTAGAGGAACTGCAGCCTCTAGTGGTCGGTAGAGGAACTGCAGTCTTTAATACTGACAGCAGTAACTGATTTTCACTGCCTGAAGCTGTGATTTGCAGAAACCAGTAAGTTTTTTTCTTTAAAAACACACTTCTGAAAGTCTTGGAGCTCATTTGTTCCTTTGTGACTGAAAAAATTATCCTCAGAGTCAAGATTCCGACTTTTGTCAAAGTTTCAACTTAATAACTCAAAACTTGAGATGTAAAATCTGAATCTTTAATTACCAACTGAGAATTCTGACTCAAATTAATATATATATATATTTTTTTTAGTCACACAGCTAGAACTGGGCCTCTTTATGACAGAAAGTCTGCGAGGGTGCAACCAAGGATCATGGGAAATGCAGTCTTTCTCCTCTGACAGCTCATGGACCCACACAGAGACCAGAAGCCTGACCTTTACCCTTTCCCTCCTCTCCTGCTCCTGTTTCTCCAGCTCAGCGATACGCTGGCTCAGGTCCTCCCAGTGCATGATGGGAAGGTCTTGGTAATCCACGGAGGATGCCGCTGCAATGTGATGATGAAGCTCATTCTCCTCCTCCTCCTCCTCCTCCTTCTCCTCGGTCGTCTCTTTCTCTCCTTCCATCCTCCTGGTCAACACCACAAAAAAAACAGTAGATTGAAGAATAAAAGACAGAGATGCACATAAACATCAGGGACAATAAACTTTAAAGTCCCCTTCTGTTCTCTCACACTAGTTTCCTTTCTGGTGTTGAAAGTAGATTTTTTTCTTTCTTTTTTTTTTATTGCTGTTAAAATTGACCACTCTAGGTGTTGTGAAGCTCTTTCTTTTCCTCTCTGTGGTTTCAGTGTAAATCAGAATTCATTCCTGATAAAAGCAGATGACAAACATTCAGGTGACATCATCAGCAGGTGCCTGAGGATTTTGAAGCCTCTTTTCAGTTGTGAATGTTGTGAAAGGGGCGGAGCCCACAGGAACACGCCCACACGTCAATCACAGTCATGATGCTAATTAATATGATATTCATGCTGATCAAATCTGTCCAAACGCTGCTCCTGAAACAACATCTGAAATGAGTCCTGTCCTCTGCCAAGAACTCCTCCACGGGGTCTGCTGCACCCACGGGGCCGGGCTGCCGGCTACATGTCTACCAGGGGCAGGGCTGGCCGTCCACAGGGCCGGGACTGCCGCCCACGGGGCCAAGCCAGGACAAGGGCCCGGTGCCGTCCACAGGGCCGGGCTGCCGCCCACGGGGCCAGGGGGGGGGGGGGTGCCGTCACAGGGGGTCGGGCTGCCACCCGTCCCTACAGGGTGCCTGCTGCCAGGCTGTGCCGCCCACGGGGGGGCCCAGGGCCGGGCGGCCACGGGGGGGCTGCAGCGTCCAAACCCCGGGGGGGCCGGGCTGCCGTCCAGAGGGCCGGGGCCAGGGGCTGCCGTCCACAGGGGGCCGGGCTGCCGCCCACAGTGGTCGGACCCACAAGGGATGGCCGTTCCCATGGGGTTTTACAGGGTGTGGCTTCCGCCGGCACAGGGGGCTCGGGCCTGCTGTCCACGGAGCCGGACGTTTATACTTTAATGTTGTAAACTTTTGTGGAGCTGTGTGTTCTGGCAAATATCGTGAACTTTTGTTGTAAAACCACTTGAATATCAGGACTTTTTGACGCGAAACTGCTACATTTCGTCCAAACAGCTACTTGAAGGTCTCCCCGCTACTGATCCCAGTTTTTATTTTTAAAACCGAACCAGTCCAGTTTAGGATTGGGAATCAAGAACCGGTTCCTGTAGAGAACTAGTTCCCGTAGAGAACCGGTTCCGCGTGTTTCAAATGGCAGATCGGTTTCGCAATTCCCTTATCGATTTCAACCAGCACGAATCTCACGTAATTTACGCAAGTTACGCAGTCAATTCCAGAAACGTGATTAGTTACGTCGGTTTTTAGCACACGCATTGGGTTGTATAGCGGGAGTTCAAACGCTCAAGTTTGGCCTCCACTTCCCAAAGAAGATGGCAACAAGGCAAAAGTTAGGGGTGCATGATAACTATCGGGCCGATAACAGGCCAGGAATTATGTATCGGATAGTCGATGTTATATCCCATGCCCGAATCATTGAGCCTTGAAGGACAGGATGTTGTTTCAAGTGACCCGGCATATCAGAAAAAAAAGCAACGATTTCTCATCAGGAAATCAAGAATACCCCCTCATGTGCAAAAACACTTGTTGACTCGGTCATAATTTTAGTGTTGCTGACTTAAATCAATATTCGAAGTAATTTCCCCTCAGTGAACATAAAATAGAAAAATAGAAAGATGAAGAACGACTAGCAACCGAGGAACGTCGGAATGCGTTACATTTCACCTTGAATGCAGCCTGCAAACAGCGCTGATCACAACAAATATGGCGGCGATGGGATGGACTTCGTTAAAGTTTTCAGAAGAGATAGTTTGGTGGTTATATGTATGATCCTCCGAGTGAATTCACGAGGAGGGAGCACACTTGTAACGTAAAACCTGATCAGCCACCTACCATAACGTCGCTTCCAGAAAATTTGCTACTACTATTGTCAATTTTCGATTTATGTCAGCCATTAATTTCACCATCAAACACAAGAGGAATTAAAAACATCTTAAGTTAGAATCTTTTAATGCCTCTCATTTAAGAATATTGCAGGACAGCACTTCATGCCCATTTCCTTGATGGCAGTGATGTTGTGTTCAAACGTCGGCATATCAGAAAAACGATTTCTCAATCAGGAAAATCAAGAATACCCCCTCATGCCAGAAAACAACTTGGTAACTCGGTCATAATTTTAGTAGTTGCTGACTTAAATCAATATTCGAAGTATTTCCCCTCATGTTACACATAAAAAATAGAAAAATAGAAAAGGATGAAAGAACGACTAGCAAACGAGAGAACGTCGGAATGTACGTTACACCTTGAATGCAGCCTGCAGAACAGCGCTGATCACAACAAATATGGCGGCGATGGGATGGAACTTCGTTAAAGTTTCAGAAGAAGATAGTTTGGTGGTTATATGTAATGAATCCTCCGAGTGAATTCTACGAGGAGGGAAGCACAAGCTTTAATACGTAAAACCTGATCAGCCACCTACAACATAACAGTCGCTTCCATGGAGGTTTGAAATTGTGCTAATGTGAGCTAATGCTAACGTGTGCAACGATTTACGATTTACTGTCACTGCCATTAATATTCAACATCAAACACAACAAAGCTCTCTGTTTTTCAGAGAATTAAAAACATTTATTTAATGCTCTCCTCATTTACAGCAGTTCCCCATAGTTGGGGGCAGGAGGAGATTTTGTTCGTAGCTACCAACATTTTCATGAATGCCAAAACACATTTCCTGATGCATGAGTCTGGATCATCTTAACAGGATGTGAGTTTTGTAGTTTTTCTCTCTTTTTTTTTTTTTTTTTTAAGGGCCACCCCACTCGTTCCCCCAAAAACCCGAGGACCGCCCCTGCTATCTCTAAATCCATATGTCTCTTTCTAAATCGTTGTATAAAAGCTCGTCAGGTCACCTCACCAGCTCTGAAAAAGACCTTTATCAGTGGACTGGAGCTCCGTTAACGCGGCGGTCCCCGCTCACTGGCCGCCTGTTGTTTACCAGCAGCCGGGGACACCTCGGAGGGTCGAACCCACCTACCAGTCACGTCCAGACGGCTCCGGATCTCCCCGACATGTCGCCGTCCGTCGTCCCGGAGGCTCCGCTCAACCCGCGGCTCGAAACTTAGCCCTTTTTTTTCACGGGGACGGTGAAGAAAGTTTTCTGGGAGTTGTTTGGGGGTAGTTTGGCTCGGTCTGGGGGGAGGTCGGGGCTCCCTTCTTCCTCCTCCTCCGCCCTCCTCGAGCCTTCCGCTCTTCCCACTTTAACCTCTTGACTCCGGCGGAGCCACGACGGTTCAGACGGGACCGACTCACCGACTGAAACCCACCACACTAATAATGGTTATACCGAAATAAAGCGTCTGTGTCACATATGTTTCCCGCTATTTATAAATGAAGTTTCAATGCAGAAGTTTCTGCATTTCCAAGACCGATTTCACAAATGAGGTGGGAAAATTTATGAAAGTGTCCAGCAGGGCCGCTCACAGACGTTTGAAGGGTCGTTCAGGCCAGCATATATATATATATATATATATATATATATATATATATATATATATATATATATATATATATATATATATATATATATATATATATATATATATATATATGTGTATATATATATATACATCTATTGCGATTAATCGCATTATTTCCCTGATTAATTGCGATTAATCGCATTGTATAAGAAAAGTCAAATAATGAATTCAAAAGTAGTGTAAAATGCACTTTTATTTAAATGTTCTGCTGCCATATGAACTAAAGTGTCATAACATTTGTTTTTCAAACACTTTTAACATCAGCACTTGTCAGTAACACATATTTAGTATAAATCTCATCTTAAAAAATATAAAATAAAATTAAGCTTATTGCCACTGCCAGGGCATTAATGTCATCCTGTTTTTATGAGAAAAAAAAGTCTACAAACAAAATCCAACAAAATGATTGTGTCTCAGCACAATCAGAACATTAAAACAGGTAATTTCTGAGGTAACAGCAGAAACTTTTAACGGGGAGTTCTACTTGTCAGTTGTTACAAATAACCTTGTTTCTGTTGAATCCTCCGTCTGGGAGAACTTTAAAATGAAAATGTCCATGTTAAAGCTCAGTAACTTTACCAATCCATGTATCATTCATTCTTTCCATTTTCAATTGTCAATCAAAAATTTTGAAAAAATTAAAAAGTGACATTTTATGACGTTTTTCGTTTTTTAATCTAACACAAAAAAATGAAAAAATGCCTGTTTTATTTTATATTTCAATTTTAGACTTTGATCAAAAATACGAAATTAAAAAACGGGCCACAGAACTGAATTTGTTTTATAATCGAGGACTAGACTTTCTGTTGTCGTTACACATCTGTGCCACTAGATGGAGCTGCAATGAAGTAACCAGATAGAGAACAGCAGGACAGTGAACACATGGAGCAGATCTGATGTAACATGATGCGAAAGTTTTGTTGTTGTCCAGAATTGTTTGTTTTAGACAGAATTGTTAATATTGCTACCTGAGTTGCTGCCCGAACTGTAAAGTACACGGATTTTTACCGTTCTCCATGTCTGTTTTAGCTTTTCCTTATGTTTACTTTTTTCTGGTTCCGCAGCAGCCAGTAACAGACTTTTCAAAACAAAAGCATGTGAGCAACATGCGTTAACGCGCGATAAAATAAATGTCGCCATTAATAAATTAATGCGTTAACGCGATAATAACGTGTTAACTTGCCCAGCGCTAAATATAATATAATATAATATAATATAATATAATATAATATAATATAATATAATATAATATAATATAATATAAATTGGTTCTGGAAGTAGTTTCATAACCTGTAAATTCCGTAAATAGAGACGCGTTTTCCATGTAAATGCTCTAATCCGTTCCAAGCCCTGCAAAATTCAGACATAATTTTTTTTATAAATCATAAAAATGCATCAAAACAGGTAACAAATACATGTTACCATTAGATTACTGCACAATAAACATAAAATAAGTTGTACATAATAAAATACAAAGAATAAAGTAAAGAATAAAAAATGTTCATTTACCTTTTAACTGCTATCGTCGTCTACTTTTCCCTCTTAGCAGAGGTTTCTGCCTGACGTTTTGTAAAGAACCGATCTAAGGACGTTTGCTATTGTCGACTTTTAACAATCCTTCGAAAATGTGCAAGGCAAACATCAACATGGTGAGCGACAGCCCAACTAGTAAAAACCTTTTCTGGGTGATTCTGAAACTTCATGGAATTTTCCTAAAATGTCAAAGGGATGTCAGTAACATGCTAGCCGATAGCCAATTCCAGAGCAGCTACAAGTATGTATACGTTTGTAAACTCTGGGAGCTACGAGTAGCAGCACGGACTGTATTTTTGCCTTTCGTATCCTGAAATTTCTTTCGTAACAAAAGGCAATATTTTCCTGTTGAGACGTGTCGTAACCTGAAAATTCCGTACGTAGAAATGTTCCTAAGTAGAAGTACCACTGTATACCTCCACCCGTCTATATAGACGTCATCCCAGCGTTGACCTCCACCCGTCTATATAGACGTCATCCCAGCGTTGACCTCCACCCGTCTATATAGACGTCATCCCAGCGTTGACCTCCACCCGTCTATATAGACGTCATCCCAGCGTTGACCTCCACCCGTCTATATAGACGTCATCCCAGCGTTGACCTCCACCCGTCTATATAGACGTCATCCCAGCGCTGACGTCCACCTGTCTATACAGACGTCATCCCAGCGTTGACCTCCACCTGTCTATATAGACGTCATCCCAGCGTTGACGTCCACCTGTCTATATAGACGTCCTCATCCCCCAGCGTTGACGTCCACCCGTCTATATAGACGTCATCCCAGCGTTGACCTCCACCCGTCTATATAGACGTCATCCCAGCGTGACCTCCACCCGTCTATATAGACGTCATCCCAGCTTGACCTCCACCCTATATAGTCATCCCAGCGTTGACTCTCCACCTGTCTATACAGACGTCATCCCAGCGTTGACCTCCACCTGTCTATATAGACGTCATCCCAGCGTTGACCTCCACCTGTCTATATAGACGTCATCCCAGCGTTGACCTCCACCCGTCTATATAGACGTCATCCCAGCGTTGACCTCCACCCGTCTATATACGTCATCCCAGCGTTGACGTCCTCCACCCGTCTATATAGACGTCATCCCAGCGTTGACCTCCACCCGTCTATATAGACGTCATCCCAGCGTTGACCTCCACCCGTCTATATAGACGTCATCCCAGCGTTGACCTCCACCCGTCTATATAGACGTCATCCCATTTGACCCTCCACCTGTCTTATACAGACGTCATCCCAGCGTTGACCTCCACCCGTCTATATAGACGTCATCCCAGCGTTGACCTCCACCTGTCTATATAGACGTCATCCCAGCGTTGACCTCCACCCGTCCTCATATATATACGTCATCCCAGCGTTGACCTCCACCCGTCTATATAGACGTCATCCCAGCGTCACCTCCACCTCTATATAGACTTCCCCGCGTTGACCTCCACCCGTCTATATAGACGTCATCCCAGCGTTGACCTCCACCTGTCTATATAGACGTCATCCCAGCGTTGACCTCCACCGTCTATATAGACGTCATCCCAGCGTTGACCCCCACCCGTCTATATAGACGTCATCCCAGCGTTGACCTCCACCTGTCTATATAGACGTCATCCCAGCGTTGACCTCCACCCGTCTATATAGACGTCATCCCAGCGTTGACCTCCACCCGTCTATATAGACGTCATCCCAGCGTTGACCTCCACTGTCTATATAGACGTCATCCCAGCGTTGACCTCCACCCGTCCATATAGACGTCATCCCAGCGTTGACCTCCACCTCTTATATAACGTCATCCCAGCGTTGACCTCCCAGTCTATATAGACGTCATCCCAGCGTTGACCTCCACCTTGTCTATATAGTCATCCCAGCGTTGACCTCCACCCGTCTATATAGACGTCATCCCAGCGTTGACCTCCACCCGTCTATATAGACGTCATCCCAGCGTTGACCTCCACCCGTCTATATAGACGTCATCCCAGCGTTGACCTCCACCCGTCTATAGAGACGTCATCCCAGCGTTGACCTCCACCCGTCTATATAGACGTCATCCCAGCGTTGACCTCCACCCGGTCTATATAGACGTCATCCCAGCGTTGACCTCCACCCTCTATATAGAATCATCCCAGTTGACCTCCACCCCTTCTATATAGACTTCATCCCAGCGTTGACCTCCACCCGTCTATATAGACGTCATCCCAGCGTTGACCTCCACTTGTCTATATAGACGTCATCCCAGCGTTGACCTCCCCCGTCTATATAGACGTCATCCAGCGTTGACCTCCACCGTCTATATAGACGTCATCCCAGCGTTGACCTCCACCCGTCTATATAGACGTCATCCCAGCGTTGACCTCCACCCGTCTATATAGACGTCATCCCAGCGTTGACCTCCACCCGTCTATATAGACGTCATCCCAGCGTTGACCTCCACCCGTCTATATAGACGTCATCCCAGCGTTGACCTCCACCTGTCTATATAGACGTCATCCCAGCGTTGACCTCCACCTGTCTATATAGACGTCATCCCAGCGTTGACCTCCACCCGTCTATATAGACGTCATCCCAGCGTTGACCTCCACCTGTCTATATAGACGTCATCCCAGCGTTGACCTCCACCCTACTATATAGACGTCATCCCAGCGTTGACCTCCACCTGTCTATATAGACGTCATCCCAGCGTTGACCTCCACTTGTCTATATAGACGTCATCCCAGCGTTGACCTCCACCTGTCTATATAGACGTCATCCCAGCGTTGACCTTCACTTGTCTATATAGACGTCATCCCAGCGTTGACCTCCACCCGTCTATATAGACGTCATCCCAGCGTTGACCTCCACCTGTCTATATAGACGTCATCCCAGCGTTGACCTCCACCTGTCTATATAGACGTCATCCCAGCGTTGACCTCCACCTGTCTATATAGACGTCTCTGGGATATCAACTAACATGCTGACCTGCAGTCTGATCCTCTGACCACCTCAGTGTTGCTGCCTACATCTGTTTATATAGTCGTCTCTGTAGTTCATGTACTAACAATGAACCAGTCAGAATAAAAGAACACTGAGTTATTAGTTCTCCAGCTAATGGATAATTACTATTAATATATTTTTTTCTACATAATATTGGCAATATTTCTGTGCCTCTCTTCTCTCTGTCCTGTCTCTCGTCTCTTTTTCTTTCTTTATCCAGCTGGTCTTCATGAGGAAGGTCCCCCCATATCAAGGTCCTTATCAAGGTTTTTCTTAAAGGTTTTTCTCCCACTGTTTTTTTTACTTGCAATTTTTCTTTAAGTGGGATTTAATATTAGAGGAACTGCAGCCTCTAGTGGTCGGTAGAAGAACTGCAGCCTCTAGCGGTCGGTAGAAGAACTGCAGCCTCTAGCGGTCGGTAGAGGAACTGCAGCCTGGCTGGACTCAACCTGGAGGTGGACTGTCGCTGTTTCTTGGGACTCTGTCCATTTTTCATTCATGCCAGAGGCTTAAAACAGAAAAGTATTTCTGCGTAGCTGCATTGCCTCCTTTGCTAACATTTATTCCCATTTTGCTCCAAACACATGGTCTGATCTCAAAACTGCTTTGATTCATGTTGTTTCAAAAATTTACACTCCATATCACCATTTGCTCATTCCAGAATACACCTTGATCTAAAAAAAGAAACAATAATATATAATAAAATAAAGCACTAACTCTCAGGTCTAATTTTTTTACAGTGGGCTACAGTGGTTTATTTCAGAGCTGTTCATTTTCTTTTAGCTTTTCCCTCTTTTACTGCTGTCGCCACAGATCAGTGTGTTCTGCACTTTTATTTGACAGCTTTTATGTCGCTGGTTTGTGACCACCCCCCCCCCCCCCCCCCCCCCCCCCCCACTCACCTACATGAGTCGAAGTAACAACAACAGTATGAATGAAAAGCAGTTAGTCTAAATGCTGAAAATGGACTGTATCCTTGTATCCTTGTATCCTTATCTTGTCTTTACATCCATCTCGTAACCCTTCAGAGACACTGCAGCTGTCAGATCAATTTAGAGGGCTATAAAATGTTCAGTGTTTGGAATGTATAGAATTCAGTCGGTGGAATATTTTAATTTGGTCTCACTTGGTTAAAAATATTCTGTTACATCACACCAGTGGGGTTTGATTTGGGTTTTTCGAGACTTGCAGGAAGTTAGCGGCTCTTCCAGAAAAAAAATATATATAAAAAAACACACAAACTATAACCTTTCTGTGCCAGTGGGCTTTGAAATTCCTGCATGACTGGTACTGGTCCCGCTCCTGATTCGGGTCCAGTTCACGGTCTAAATGAGGGTTCTGGTCAGTCTGGAGGCAGTGAAGGGTTAACGGCTGCCGGTATCTTGTTACACCATTTTTTTTTTTTCTTTACAGATGTTGACTGAAAGCAGATGGAGGAGTTAAAGGATTCACAACAAAGGAAGCAGCACAACATTCCTGCAACATAACTTCACTGCAGGACTCTGGTTCTATCTGGAGTGGTCCGGTCCGGGCTTCCTGATCCGTCACTGAAATACGAGACGGCGAGCCTCCTTCTGCTCGTGTTTACTGAACCTTATTTTGAATCTTTCATGAAACAAAAACAGCAGCAGCCGTTCTGAATCTGATCGTTATTTTTACGTTTTAAGGTCCATCTGGCGCAGACATGGTTCTGCTTCACATCTCTATAAGTTTCCTTTCTTCTGCAGAAACTTCTCTTTTATTTGACATTTTTCTTTCAAGTCCATCACTCAACCACTGGAACTGGCTTCATTAGAGGTACTGCCACCTAGTAGTTAGACGCCGTCATGATGCAGGCGAGCGCTACGGGATACGTGTTTACGACCCTGAGTTTGACAACCCAAGTGGCCCGTTGACATTGGACCAACGTGGAACCAGTGGAACCAGTGGACGGTCCCACATGGGGCACCATTGATATGTCAGACTCAATTTGAGCGATGGGCCTCGAGCAAGACCGGCCAAGAAAAGTTTATCAGGAACGAAGAAAATGGATATTTAGAGAGATACGGGAATAACGGAGACGGGCCAGTCTGTTTCTACGTTTGGACGATGTCCGCGCCAAAAGGCCACAGTTGACGGAGCTTCGACGCCAGACAAGGAGCTAACGAGGTCGCTCAGGACGTTCAGGCAAATACTGGGGTTGTTGGCCACGGTTATTCAAAAAAACTTCTCAGTAGAGGTCTTCGGAGCGACCCGACAACCCGAAAACCCGAAAAGGTTCCGACCCGACCCGAATCGGGTCTCTGGTCCATTCAAAATACGTGACTTCGGGTTCAGGTCGGAATCGGTACAGTTAGTCTTGGGTCCGGTCGGTGCTCTCTGACAGGCTGGGTCCACGTTTACTCAAGAGGTAAAGATATTAGTTAGTGCCTCTGCACTAACTAATGTTCAGCAGCAGTACAGTTTGTGGTGATCTGTGGTCAGATGTCTACATACTGTCTGCAGGGGGCGGATCGGTCCTCTTGCGGCTGGTAGAGACCTGCCGCCGCGGACATGGACGGTGTCACTGGAGGCTGGTACGGGAAAGCTAAGCTAAGTAGACCTGAACCACCGCCACTGGATCCGGGCTGCAGCGTCACGGAGCCGGGACGGGAGCCCCCGACGTAGCGGCAGCGGCATGCTGCCCCCGTCCAGCTGTCTACACGCCGGATGGGTCAGCTGACCTGACAGGGGCCGTCTGGTGACCTGGTGGGGCCCAGCACCGCCGGGGGAGACGACAACGGCCTGGTCCGGTCCGCATGATGAACCAGGCTCTGGGACGGTCGGCTCCGTCGCTCAGTCTTCCCAGGGGAGACGGTCTGGTTCATCGGTGTTTCCTCCTCTGACCTGGAGATATCTCACTTGTCATCGTTTTGGAGATATACTGGTTCTAACGGCTGTTAACTGTTTTAACGGCTGTTAACGGCGGTTATCTGGAGTTAGCACTTGGACCACGGGACCTGGCATGAAAAGGAGTGCTGGACACTAGCAGCTCCCCTAGTACACCAGATTTTTCCTGGTGTACAGAAACTTGAATTTCCCCCTTGGGGGATTAATAAAGCATTTGGAATTTGAATCTGAATATTGGCGGTGGCAGCCAATGTCAGGACTTGGGGCAGTTTGATTAATTATTAATTAACGTGGCGTGTTTGTCATGAAACAATCATGTTGCTGTAGCGTGTTATTAGCGGTTTGCCCGGCAGCTATAAAGCACAACAGATCGCCAACATGACAACGCTGGATGAGATAACATATTCACGACACGTCCTGACCGGTGTAGGCTATTAGCGTTAGCAGTTGCTACCAATAGCATCTGTATTCACAAAGAAAATAACGATGTGGATTTATTGTTGTTTACATCACGTAGCCTATGTAGCAACTGAACCGGGTAGAAGAAGTGTTAGGCAGGCAGTTCATCTAATACCAAGTGGAAAAACCAGTAACCTTGGGATCTGTCTAGACCTAACTTAGCTACTTGATAGAGACAACACCAAAACAACCGGTGGCAGGATTTGAAGCGAAGAGTCATGGCCTTAATTTATGCCACAGCATGACACAGCAATTTTAGCACGGTTAGGCCTCAGAATGAACACAGCATGAATTTTAACATCACAAGAAGACAACGTTTAGGTAAGAAAATCAAGTTTTATTCAACGCTAGACAACTTTTAACATGAGCAACTATGGGCTGGATTGTCTCGGTTCTATTCGGGTAACTCAGTTCGGTTTGTGGGTGGAAATTAAAGACTCGGGTCGGGTCAGTCCAAATATTGCACATCCATTCAGGTTCGGACCACCAGACTTATGATAATGGCTCGGGTCGGGTCGGTTTTGGGTTGAATTTTCACGGGTCCATTTGGGTTCGGGTCCACTTTCATGGACCGGTGAAGACCTCTACTTCTCAGCTCCTAACATATCTAATTATTATTGCATCCTCATGCTGCTGTTGTGCAGCTCCAAAGGGAGGTTCGAGTGACGTTTCAGAGTTTTAAACCAGTTTCAGTTGGTGCTTGGATGTGAACTTAAACACCACCAAAGTCAAGGAAACATCAACTTCAATGATTTTATGTTTAAATTTCTTTGTGAGAGGGGGGAAACTTTGTTTTAGTGTCATTTCATCAGTTAGGAGTCATAGGCCATGTTTACATGATGTTTTTTTAATTTGGAATTAATTATTCCGAATTAAATAATTCCGAATTAAACTATTTTCCTTTGAGTTTACATGGAAATAGTCATTCTGAATTGAGGTTTACATGGAAAACACGTTAGTTCGGCTTTATCCAATTCAGCTTAAGGTCTGGGGGTTGGGAAGGATTCTGATTGGATGGGGGGGGCGGACGTCTTTACGTATTTATGTCTACCGGAAGAAAACAAACTTACTCGATTAGCAACAACATGAAGGACTACATTATTAGCATCATCTAACCTAGCCGCTACTTTGAAAAGCTCACAATTTTTATGTTTCCTGCCATCTGTTCTTTTAATTATTTCCAGTTCCTCCAAGCTATTTATTAAATAAATCGTCTCTGCTCTTGAACACCGTTTACTGCGTGCTGCCATCTTGAAACTTTGTTTTTAAAAACAAGCCCAGCGCGGAATATAAGCGTCATCGCGACAGACGGGCAAGAGAACGAGCATGCGGAGAAAGACCGGAATTAATTTAAAGCGGAATGAGTGTAAACATGACCGCGGAATTATTCTATTCAGATTTAAAATCAGAATAAACCAGCCACTTACTTTGGAATTAAGTTTAATTCGGAATGGACATTTTCATTTGGAATTAGGTGTAATGTACATGGTAATTTTTAATCATTTTAAATCGGATTTAATTTTAATTCTGAATTAAAGAGGAATTAAACTTCCCATGTAAACGCACGCATAGTGAATTATTCATAAAAGATAACGTTCGTGTCTAGGGCTGCACGATAACTATCGGGCTGATAACAGGAAATTATGACGTCATTCTGATAAGTCCGATATCACGACGAATAGCCCGATAACATTTATATTTCTGTCAACACAGCAGTGCCTCATTCCCTCTGAGCCTTGAATGACCGGCAGTGAATGTTATGTTCAAGTAACGTCGGCATAATCAGAAAAATGATTACTCAATAGGAAAATCAAGAATACCCCCTCATGCCAGAAAACAACTTGTTAAGTCGGTCATAATTTTAGTAGTTGCTAACTGGAATCAATATTCGCAGTGTTTCCTCTCATGTTACTCATAAAAAAAAAAATAGAAAAGGCTGAAAGAACGACAAGCAAACGAGGGAACTTCGGAATTTACGTTACACCTTGAATGCAGCATGCAGCACAGCGCTGATCACAACAAACATGGCGGCGTGGAACTTCGTTAAAGTTTCAGAAGAAGATAGTTTGGTGGTTATTTGTGACGAATCCTCCGAGTGAATTCTACGAGGAGGGAAGCACAAGCTTTAATACGTAAAACCTGATCAGCCACCTACGACATAACAATCGCTTCCATGGAGTTTTGAAATCACGCTAACGCAAGCTAATGCTAACATGCGCAGGCCAGCAGCAGCCTCCCCTCCTCTCATCTCTCTCATCTAAAGCTTCCATGAGATTAAAAAAAAAAAAAAAGATTGAACCTCATTTACTTTAATTAAAGGTATTAATTTAAATGGAACCACAAGTCAAAATCCTTTAAATGTTAATATTTTTCAGTTGTAGTAATTCTGATGCATGTATTTCCATCAGTTCAAGGAGCCTTTATTTTTATATCAGTCAGTAATGAACCTTATTTAAGTTAATGTGAGATATCAAATAGGTTTGTTTGATAGATTTATGAAAATGTTTGAGAGGCTTACCAGTAGTTTTTCATTGGAAAAAATAAATATCTGTTCATTTAAAGAGTCCAAACTATTTTTCATTTGTTCATAGTATTGATGTAATGATCTTAGGTATATGTGTGTGGTATCGGTTATCAGCCTTTAGGAGCTGAAAGTTATCGGTTATCGGTATCGGTTTTAAAAAACAGTTATCGTGCATCCCTAATCGTGTAGAACTCTGATGTGTAGTTATCGGAGGATCCAGCTGTGGTTCATCAACATCTGTATGTGCCAGTTACAGAAACACATGTGTACCTGCGGGGAGTGTTGATGGGAGGGAAATTAATTAATTAATTAAAACAAAAGCCTAAACAGCTCCAAAACAGGGAAGAACATCTTTTTGAATAAAAATGTTTATATGAAAAATGTGAGGAGTGTGTGTTGATTTTTATTCATTTATTTTAATTGATCTTCATTTCAGGATCACTTCCATGTGTCGACCCTGACCCAGAAACCCTGACCCAGGACCCCGACCCAGCGTCGCAGGGACGAGTCCCCCGGAGCAGCGAGTCGCCTCCATGTTCAGTCAGCAAGAGAAAATATATTCAGAGAAAACACTCTCCCCTTACAAGCTCCATTTAGAGAATTATCTTTATGGCGATTTATCCAGAACAGGATCAATCTAAACTGGTACGTTGATATAACAGAGGCCTGGTTCAGAGTTTCCATCACTTTCACCACCAGATGTAATTCCACCAAGGATGGCCAGTAGATGTCACTGTGGAGGCGCCTTCCAAATTTTAAGTCAAAAACTCACCATTTTGTAAAAGTCATCATTTTGCTACTAAAAGGTTTGATATTTGGTTAAAAAGTCTTTGTTTAGCTTATTTAGAGATTTTATTTACAGAAATTTGAACTTTTTACAACAAAAAGTGGTAACATTGTGAAATTTGTGATTTTAGGACAGAAAATGTCAGTTATATGATGTTCACAATTATATGATAAAACGTCATTTTCTGGCAAAAGTCGTCATTTTGTTTAAAAATTATACAACAAAAGCCTCCGTTTTTCAACAAAAAGATGTAATTTTGCAAAATTCAAAATCTTGCGACAAAAAAAAAAACGCTGTTTTTTTCACTTAAAACAAAGATTTTGATAAAAATCTGATGACTATCTCAGTGATTGTAGAAATCTAAACCTGTGTAATTAAAACTACTACTGCAGGTATATTAGAGTTATATAATTAAGCTTCTCGTTAAAGATGGCCTCCTTGATGACACGTTCATTCTTCTTATACGTAGACGTCATCGTTATCGTCTTGGCAGATGTCCACCCTCCCTGAGTCGGGCTCTGGTGGACGTTCTTTAACTGGGTTAACTGGGTTGTTCCATCCAGTCTGCTGGGATCCAGAGATGGGAAACTCTTTATGAACTGGCATTACTCAAGTTTAGAAGTTTGTAGTCAACTGGAATTAATTGGACTGTTAATTACTTTAGAAAGTGTAATGAACTGGAATGAACTGGATTACAGGGCAGTTAAAATGAACTGTCCTCCCTCCTGTCTCTGTCCTCCATCCTCTCTGTCCTCCATCCTCTCTCTGTCCTCTCTCTTCTCTCTGTCCTCCATCCTCTCTCTTTTCTCTGTCCTCCATCCTCTCTCTGTCCTTCATCCTCTCTGTCCTCCCTCCTCTGTTCTCCATCCTTTCTCTGTCCTCCGTCCTCTCTGTCCTCCATCCTCTCTGTCCTCCCTCCTCTCTTTTTCTGTCTTTATCCAGCTGGTCTTAATCAGGAAGGTCTCTCCATATGATCCAGGTCCTGGTCCAGGTTTTTTCCTCTTAAAGTGGAGTTTTTTCTTGCCACTGCTTGGATTAAAGTTTTTTTTCTCCCTCTGTGGAAGTTTTTTTTTTTTTACCTGCCATTATCCTGGATTAGGATTTATTATAATTTTAATTAATGATATTTTCTCAGGGGTCATGATAACTGACATGGTAAAGATAATTTAACAGTACTTCAACATCTGACACCCTCCCCCCGCCAAAAAAAAAAGAAAAAAAAAGTCCATACATAAGCTTATTAATGCAACTTTATGTTGAAAGGTTATTACACTGGTATGGGGGGGGGAGGGGGGTACTGCTCAGGTATCGGTATCGATACTGAAATATTTTCCCGATGGCCGTCCCGAAGAGCCTGAACCCGTCTTCACTTTCTCTCTAGTGCATCTTTCCGCCGCAGTTCTCCGTCTGACCAGAGGGAGGCGCTGTTTCCTCAGTTGGACAACTACCTCTTTTTTTTTTGCTGAAGGACTATGTTGTAAAAATCTTTCTAAACTCTTGTTTTTCACTCATTCCGCGACTCCCCCGGAGGTCTGCCCGCCGGCCTGGGGGACCGAGAGGCCGCCGCTTCCCGAGGACCGCCGGAGCAGCGCGGGGTCGGCCGTTTCTGGAGCCGCGGAGCGGTTTTCTTGGGTCTTCTCGCCTGGAGGTTTAACTGCAAACCAACTTAGCTCAATAGCTAAGCACAAAAGTCGCGTCACCTGCGCGGACTCGAACTAGAGGTTTCCCGCAGAGCCGACGGGCAAATAAACACGGTTACCAAACTTTGTTTGGCTGTTTTTGCGCGGGGTTCGCATTTTACGCTGTTTTTTTTTTTTTTTTTTTAAACGCAGTCGAAGACGTTTGACGGACGCAGCAGCAGGTGAGACGCTACCAGCGGCAGAGACGTGTCGGTCCGGACCGCAGACGGACTCGGTGGGTTTTTGGTTTTTTATTTTCTACGGAAAATGCGACAGAGAGACGGGAGGTTCCGCTGTTGAGGACTCGCTGACTCCGCGGCTCTGGGTCCCCTGCTACTGAGGCCTGCGGGGTCGGGCTTCCACCGGGCTAGAGTAGATCCCGTCCCCGCCGTCGGAGGGTCGGAGGCCGGCTGGTGGCGCCGCCACCGCCGGGCCTGCGCACCGAGCTATGGAACGGATGGAAGTGGACCAATGCGCAGGCGCAGCTGGCGGGGCAGGAGGCGGGGCTCTGCGGAGGTCGAATAGCGCCCCCATGATCACCGGTGTCAGGTCAGTGGTACTGCAGCACAGTTACCATAGATACCAGTCATACCTCTAGCTAATTATCCTTCAGCTGAAATAGTTGTAACTGTGGTGATTGAATCAAATGTCTCGTTAGTAAATGAGAAGGCTCGTGCACAGACATTTTTGGACTCAATCCCAGAGAAAACTGAAAAAACATTTAAGTGTCACCTTTTTTTATGATATAATGCAGTGAAACATAAGATGATATAAATGCAACTTGATGTTCTACGTTGACATTTTTTTTTCATTTAGTTGTGACTTTCATAACTTTTTGTCGTAAAATATTGACTTTCGCAGTCAAACCTTTTTGACGCAACATCACGACTTTATATCCTAAAGTCAAACATTTTCTTCTCGTGTTGCAACTTTGTTGTAAAAGCACGTTTTCACACAAGATCTCAAATTTTACAAAATCACAACTTTTTGAGATCAAATAGTAAAAACACAAAATTTACATAATTGCAACTTTTTACAAATATTCCCCATATTTTCTATAGAATTACATCATTTTGAATTGTATATTTTGTTGTAAAAATCACACATTTTTGTTATAAAATTGCAATTCTCACAACTTTTTGTAATAGAATATAGACTTTGCCAAAAGTTTCGAATTTTTGAGATAAAATTGATTATTTTGCCCCAAAATTACAAATTTTGCAGCAGAATAGCAAATTTCGCAACATCAGAACTTGTTGTGAAAAAGCTTAATTTTATTTTATTTTTTACTTTTTGATATCAAAACACAATTTATGTCATCGAAATCAAGAATATAAATCACCACTGAAACAAAAAAAAAAATCCCAACCTTTTGTCTTAAATTCAGGACTTTTGTAGAATTAAATGTTTTTCATTGTTGTTTTTGGTCGTAACTAAAATCACTTTTGTCGGTGAATCAGCTGCTCAGCAGTCATTCAGCAGAAACACCTGTCTGGTTGGAGGGTAAAGGGGGCGGGGCTTGAGACACCCACCTGGAGTCCACCTGTGCACGTACCTGCACATCAATATATTATTTCTGGAATCGTTCTCCTGAAAACGACAATATGAAACAAAAACACCTGAGAACTGTCAATTCTTCGCATGTTATTCACCTGGTATCATTATTATTGTATTGATAATTTAAAATTAATCAAGTTAATATGAATAATATTAATTCCATACAATACTCTCCAGAATTATTTATTTTTTTATTTTTCTACATACACTGTATTTTGACTGTTATAATTCATTTATTCACACATTTATTATGATAATATAATAATAATAATAATAATAATAGGTAGATTCACACATTTTTTTTTTACCAATCAATACTTTTTGAGAAAGTATGTTATCAGTTCAGTTTATAACTTTTCAAATTTAACCATTTGGTTAAAATAAATTAATAAGATTTACAGAAGTTGTCATGAACAACGTTTGTTTAGAAGTGATGGAGATCAGCGACGGTAGATGTTTCAATCTTCCTTCGGATCAGACGGACCAATCAGGTGTCAGCTGGGAGTCAAATAAAACCAGAAATATTAACATAACGTTACCAGTTTCTACTCCAGGACTCATACTTAAATACTTAAATTGCTCGTCTCTGTGGGCAGAAAATGTCATTAAAGTCATAATAAAAGAGAAACTTTCACTTAGACGTTTGTTTACGATGACTCACAACCCTGAATCAAACCTCGCCATCATGGCGGCGGTCGTAGCGCACGCCTGATAACAGATAAACAATCATGAAATGTGTCTGAACATGCTGGTGTTGGAGCGTCTCCTTCGGTTGGACTGCCTGAACTGTCGGGCCTCTCTGACGGTGATGCCTCTGTGTCTCTTAGCGACGGGGTGACGGTCTTCAGCCCCGTGTCCTCGTCCCGGTACAGACGCAGCAGCGTGTCCATCAACCCCTCTCAGGTAGGAAGCTTCCTCCTCTCCAGGTGTCTGTTCTCTGTCAGCAGGATGTGGTTTCACAGTTGTCTCGCTGAAAAAGTCCCAGACGTCCCTGAACAGATGAAGTCTCTCTAAAATCTCAGCGTGCACTTCTGCATTAATGCTGCCATCGCAGAGGTGGACATGCAGCCCTGTACCGCAATCAAGCATGGCTGTTGGACTTGTTTCCAGTGGTTGGTCAGATGATGGCTGGTTGGTCAGGATGATGGCTGGTTGGTCATGACGATGGCTGGTTGGTCAGGATGAGGGCTGGTTGGTCAGGATGATGGCTAGTTGGTCAGGGTGACGGCTGGTTGGTCAGGATGTTGGCTGGTTTGTCAGGATGATGGCTGGTTGGTCAGGATGATGGCTGGTTGGTCATGACGATGGCTGGTTGGTCAGGGGTGACGGCTGGTTGGTCAGGATGTTGGCTGGTTTGTCAGGATGATGGCTGGTTGGTCAGGATGATGGCTGGTTGGTCATGACGATGGCTGGTTGGTCAGGATGATGGCTGGTTGGTCACGACAATGGCTGGTTGGTCAGGATCAGGGCTGGTTGGTCAGGATGAGGGCTGGTTGGTCAGTTTGATGGATGGCTGTCAGGATGATGGCTGGTTGGTCAGGTTGATGGATGGCTGTCAGGATGATGGCTGGTTGGTCAGGGTGACGGCTGGTTGGTCAGGATGTTGGCTGGTTTGTCAGGATGATGGCTGGTTGGTCAGGATGATGGCTGGTTGGTCATGACGATGGCTGGTTGGTCAGGATGAGGGCTGGTTGGTCAGGATGATGGCTAGTTGGTCACGACAATGGCTGGTTGGTCAGGATGATGGCTGGTTGGTCAGGATGATGGCTGGTTGGTCAGGATCAGGGCTGGTTGTTCAGGATGAGGGCTGGTTGGTCAGTTTGATGGATGGCTGTCAGGATGATGGCTGGTTGGTCAGGTTGATGGATGGCTGTCAGGATGATGGCTGGTTGGTCAGGTTGATGGATGGCTGTCAGGATGATGGCTGGTCAATTATGATGGTTGGTGGTCAGATGAGGGCTGGTTGGTCATGACGATGGCTGGTTGGTCAGGATGATGGCTGATTAGTCAGCATGATGGCTGGTTGGTCAGGATGATGGCTAGTTGGTCACAACAATAGCTGGTTGGTCAGGATGAGGGCTGGTTGGTCAGGATGATGGTTGGTTGGTCAGGATGATGGTTGGTTGGTCAGGATGATGGTTGGTTGGTCAGGATGATGGCTGGTTGGTCAGGATGATAGCTGGTTAGTCAGGATGATGGCTGGTTGGTCAAGATTATGGCTGGTTGGTCACAACAATTGCTGGTTGGTCAGGATGAGGGCTGGTTGGTCAGGATGATGGTTGGTTGGTCAGGATGATGGTTGGTCAGGTGGGTCAGGATGGGTGGTTGGTCAGGATGATGGCTGGTTGGTTGGTTGGTCAGGATGATGGCTTGGTCGGATGATAGGCTGGTTGGTCAGGATGGGATGGTCAGGCTTGTTGGTCAGATGATGGCTGGTGGTCAGGGTGATGGCTGGTTGGTCAGGTTGGTGATTGGTTGGTCAGGTGATGGCTGGTTAGGTCAGGATGATGGCTGGTTGGGATGGTGGTGGTCAGGATGATAGTTTGTCAGGATGATGGCTGGTTGGTCAGAATGATGGCTGGTTGGTCAGGATGATGACTGGTTGGTCAGGATGATAGTTGGTCAGGATGATGGCTGGCTGGTCACGACGATGGCTAGTTGGTCAGGATGATGGCTGGTTGGTCAGGATGATAGTTGGTCAGGATGATGGCTGGTTGGTCAGGTTGATAGTTGGTCACGACGATGGCTGGTTGGTCAGGATGATGGCTGGGTGGTGAGGATGATGGCTGGTTGATCAGGATGATGACTGGTTGGTCACAACGATGGGTGGTTGGTCAGGATGATGGCTGATTGGTGAGGATGATGGCTGGTTGATCAGGATGATGACTGGTTGGTCACAACGATGGGTGGTTGGTCAGGATGATGGCTGATTGGTCAGGATGATGGCTGGTTGGTGAGGATGATGGCTGGTTGATCAGGATGATGACTGGTTGGTCACAACGATGGGTGGTTGGTCAGGATGATGGCTGATTGGTCAGGATTATGGCTGGTTGGTCATGACGATGGCTGGTTGGTCAGGATGATGGCTGATTGGTCAGGATGATGGCTGGTTGGTCAGGATGCTGGCTGGTTGGTCTTGACGATGGCTGGTTGGTCAGGATGATGGCTGATTAGTCAGCATGATGGCTGGTTGGTCAGGATGATGGCTGATTAGTCAGCATGATGGCTGGTTGGTCAAGATGATGGCTGGTTGGTCACAACGGGGTGATGGCTGGTTGGTCAGGGTGATAGTTGGTTGGTCAGGATGATGGCTGGTTAGTCAGGATGATGGCTGGTTGGTCAGGATGATAGTTGGTCAGGATGATGGCTGGTTGGTCAGAATGATGGCTGGTTGGTCAGGATGATGACTGGTTGGTCAGGATGATAGTTGGTCAGGATGATGGCTGGCTGGTCACGACGATGGCTAGTTGGTCAGGATGATGGCTGGTTGGTCAGGATGATAGTTGGTCAGGATGATGGCTGGTTGGTCAGGTTGATGGTTGGTCACGACGATGGCTGGTTGGTCAGGATGATGGCTGGGTGGTGAGGATGATGGCTGGTTGATCAGGATGATGACTGGTTGGTCACAACGATGGGTGGTTGGTCAGGATGATGGCTGATTGGTGAGGATGATGGCTGGTTGATCAGGATGATGACTGGTTGGTCACAACGATGGGTGGTTGGTCAGGATGATGGCTGATTGGTCAGGATGATGGTCAGGATGATGACTGGTTGGTCACAACGATGGGTGGTTGGTCAGGATGATGGCTGATTGGTCAGGATGATGGCTGATTGGTCAGGATTATGGCTGGTTGGTCATGACGATGGCTGGTTGGTCAGGATGATGGCTGGTTGGTCAGGATGATGGCTGGTTGGTCTTGACGATGGCTGGTTGGTCAGGATGATGGCTGATTAGTCAGCATGATGGCTGGTTGGTCAGGATGATGGCTAGTTGGTCACAACAATAGCTGGTTGGTCAGGATGAGGGCTGGTTGGTCAGGATGATGGTTGGTTGGTCAGGATGATAGCTGGTTAGTCAGGATTATGGCTGGTTGGTCACGACAATGGCTGGTTGGTCAGGATGAGGGCTGGTTGGTCAGGATGATGGCTGGTTGGTCAGGATGATGGCTGGTTGGTCAGGATGATGGCTGGTTGGTCAGGATGATGGCTGGTTGGTCAGGATGATGGCTGGTTGGTCAGGATGATGGCTGATTGGTCAGGATGATGACTGGTTGGTCAGGATGATGGCTGGTTGGTCAGGATGATGGCTGGTTGGTCAGGATGATGGTGGTCAGGATGATGACTGGTTGGTCAGGATGATGGCTGGTTGGTCAGGATGATGACTGGTTGGTCAGGATGATGGCTGGTTGGTCAGGATGATGGCTGGTTGGTCAGGATGATGGCTGGGTCAGGATGATGGCTGGTTGGTCAGGATGATGGCTGGTTGGTCAGGATGATGGCTGGTTGGTCAGGATGATGGCTGGTTGGTCAGGATGGTGGCTGGTTGGTCAGGATGATGGCTGGTTGGTCAGGATGATGACTGGTTGGTCAGGATGATGACTGGTTGGTCAGGATGATGACTGGTTGGTCAGGATGATTGCTGGATGACTGTAACACAAAGATGACATCATCAGTTTTGATTTAAACCATCATCATCATTGATTTAAACCATCATACATTTCCCCATTGTGGGACAAATAAAGGAATATCTTATCTTATCTTATCAGATGACATTTACTAATTGTGTTATTTTAAACACTCGTAAAACTCATTTAAAGCAATTTTTTGCCTCTAAGGTCTCCCAGCGGTGCTCTGATCCCTCCTCTGTTTCCTCCCTCAGCTCGTACCCTTGTCTCCTTTCTCTCTGAGCGGAGACCGACCGGACCACAAGAAGCAGGTGAGGACACACTTCCTGTTTACGTCTTTTACTGAAAACAATTCAAGAACAGAACAGGTCCACAACCTTAGAGCCACGTGTTCAGGGTCCAGTTCTAAAACTGCTGTGGTGCTCTGTCAGCCAATCAGAATACAGACAACCGACGACACAGTAATGCCCGTCGTAGCAGCCAATCACAGGCCTCCATATTCGTTCATACCTTTGGTCAGTGGTCCAGATCGATGACTGTCTCTGCTCCCGTGGGCGGTGGGATAGACCTGATCCGTGGGTCGGTAGGTTCTAGCTTTCCCTCTGGACTCATAAGTCCCGTCCAAGGTCGGTTCTGTTGGATCAGGTGGACCCAGCGCGGTGGATTTACTGGTAGGAGCTCAGAGCAGGGACTAAACTCAGGTGTTTGTGCTCGGTCCAGGAGGAGAACATGGAGATGGCCCTCAGAGGGAGTCTGCAGAGACTCAGGTAACGCAGAAACACAACCGTCCTCGCCTCTCAGACGCTGGAACCGGCCGCATGCTCACCATTTCTCTCTCTGTCTCCCAGTCCTTCCAGTCTGATTCCAGTTCCTCCAGTCAGCCAGTGGCACGACCACACGCCAGTGGTGAGCATCTCTGTCGCAGCTTTGGTTTTCTGGATTGCTGAGGCTCATGGGTATTGTAGTAGCACAGCGATGAGACGTTTGAGTCACGTCGTTAATCCAGATCCCACTCAGAGGGTTTTCTCAGGTGATGTCCCAGGACCGGTCCTGGTGGTTCTGAACTCATACTGATGTCCAAGTGTTCAGAAACTGTTCTTAGCGCAGATGTAGCTTGAGTTGACGTCATCGGTTTGGTCCTCTGGTCCACCTTCAGCCCACAAACACCAGGATCCAGTTGAAGTGAAGCAGGAGAACAACAGAACAGAATCACCAGAACCAACAGCTGGTGTGAATGATGCTTAGAAACACTTCCTGTTGTTATCAGACTTCACATCAACGCGTTACCTGCTTTTCTAAAAGTCGCCTCCATCTACAGATTTACTTACTGGAGCTACACAAAGATTAGACTTTCAACAACCCACAGTAAACTTTGTTTCTGCCCATCGTTTCCTAAAATAGGAAACAATCACCTTTAAAAAGTTGAACTCACATCAGTTCAGGTGTTCTGGTCTGGATCCAGATGTTTAGTTCCAGATGTTCTGGTCTGGATCCAGATGTTCTGGTCTGGATCCAGATGTTCTGGTCTGGATCCTGATGTTTTGGTCTGGATCCTGATGTTTTGGTTTGGATCCAGGTGTTCTGGTCTGGATCCAGGTATTTTGGTCTGGATCCAGATGTTCTGGTCTGGATCTAGATGTTTTGGTTTGGATCCAGATGTTCTAGTCTGGATCCAGTTGTTCTGCTCTGGATCCAGTTGTTCTGGTCTGGATCCAGGTGTTTGGTTCCAGATGTTTTTGTCTGGATCTAGATGTTCTGGATCCAGATATTTTGGTCTGGATCCAGATGTTCTGGTCTGGATCCAGGTGTTTGGTTCCAGATGTTTTAGTCTGGATCCTGATGTTTTGGTCTGGATCCAGATGTTTTAGTCTGGATCTAGATGTTTTGATCTGGATCCAGATGTTCTGGTCTGGATCCAGGTGTTTTGATCTGGATACAAATGTTTGGATCCAGATGTTTTGGTCTGGATCCAGATGTTTAGACCCAGATGTTTTGGTCTGGATCCAGGTGTTTAGATCCAGATGTTTTGGTCTGGATCCAGGTGTTTAGATCCAGATGTTTTGGTCTGGATCCAGATGTTTTGGTTTGGATCCAGATGTTTTGGTTTGGATCCAGGTGTTTTGGTCTGGATACAGGTGTTTGGATCCAGATATTCTGGTCTGGAGATGTTTGGATCCAGATGTGGCCTTCAGACTGAACTCTTTCTCCCCGTTTTCTTCTTCAGTGGTTTCCGTCGCAGGACAGCGGCGTCACGCCCAACTCTTCGCCCAGTCCCACCAGGAGGTTCAGGTTTCTATGAGCTCAGTCAAACCATTTTATTCTGGAAGCTTCTGTCTGAACCAGTTTACTGACGTGTGTTGGTGTCCAACAGGCCGGCGGTCAGCGCCACCGTCAGATGGCCAGCGTTGACTCCGCTGAAGAGGAAAGGTAATTCAGATCAGGTGGAGACATAAACCACCAAGGATCTGGGGTCCACTTTACTTTTCTTCTCTGTGGGTTCATTTTGATAAAAATAAATAATGTTGTTTATCTGAGGGTACATTTGCTTATAAATTTGTGAACCTCTGTCTCTCAGGAGGGGTGGATTCAGACGGACCCCCAAAGAAGCTTTTTGTTGCTGGGGTAACAGACCCCGCCCACCGCAGCAGCTTCACCGTCAGGTGAGGGTCACCTGAGACTCAGCAGCTCCGCCCATAAAACTGATAAACGATGAACGCTCACCCTCTCCTCCCTCCTGTCCCTCAGTGTCTCTCAGCCAACCACAGACTCCGCCCCCACGGGAGCTGTCAGCCCTCAGCCACGCCCCCTGTCTCTGTCTCCGCCCCCCTCCTTCACCCCTTTCCCCTCCCACCATCACCCAGGACACTGAAGCCCATGTGGGTCCACAGTCACCAGCAGCAGCAGGAGGAGGAGGAGCATCAGCCTTCATCGCACCTTATCTCTGTCCAATCATCTGCCAGACTGACTGTAAGCCCCGCCTCTTCCTGCTTCCAGATTAGACTGAAAGAACGCTTCTTGCTCTCTGAGTGAAGAGAAACGTTTCTGATCTGCTCACCAGCTCCTCCTATTGGCCGATTTGATCTCCAGAATCAATCACCTGATTGGTTGACGACGCCATCATGTTGGTTTGGACCTCAACAGTCTGAACAAAGGACCCACGTTTTACCCGTGGTTGCAGATTAACTGGTCAACAGACCAAAAATTATTATTATTTTCTTTTTACCTTTAGAAAACTTTAGAAAATCCAACCCCAGCGCCCCAAAAACTGGGACCAAATATAAATTAAAAACAGTGCAGTGATGTGGAAATCGCATGAAGCCACATTTTAATGACGGCTTGGCAAAAAAAGAAAAACCAACAATATGAAATATTAAATCTGGGATAGTTTGCCATTTATTGAAACATTTTTACTCATGAATTTGATGGCAACAGCACGTCTCAAAGGTTGGAACAGTGTGACGTTGACGTTGGTGCGTAGTAGGGTTAAGGTTAGAGATGCTGCTGGTAACCAACCAGGTGCTCTTCTCTAGTCTGACCAGGTGGACTCAGGTGGTGCTGAAGCTCCTCCCTCTCTGCCCTCCGACTCCACAGGTGTTGTTTCTGCTGAACGACCGCAAAGGTTCACTTTAAAAAAAAGGTCTTAACGTCAAAAAGCTGCACTTTTTGTTTTTGTTTTGTTTTTTAAGTTTAATTCCACCAAAAGTTTGAAGTTACATCAAAGGTTTCAATTTAACAACCAAATTTTGTATTTTTTTTTTTTTTTTTTTTAAGGACACAAAGTCCTAATTTAATTTCAAAATTATTACATTCAAAGATTTGTGCTTTTAGGACAGTTATTTGCAATATTACACTAAAAAGTCTGGATTTTTTTAAATGACAAAATGATGAAATTATAAGACATAAAGTCGTAGTTTTGCTAAATTTGAGCTCTTGACCACAGAAACGTTTCAGGTTTTAATTGGACTTTAAAGGATCTTTTTCTGAGTCTGAGCTTCGACTAGGAACCCTTCACTGAAGAACATCCTTTTTTACCGCAGCGCTGCCTGAGCGAGGCCTTGGCCCTGCCGTACAGAGGTTTCTTCACATTCTAGTTGTAAATAGTTGTAGATGTTCCTCCAGGTGTTCGGGGGTTGTTTTTCTCATCTTTTTGTCACTCATGTCTCCACATTTTGGGACGTGTTCCTGCCATCAGATTTACATTGAGCTGATCCGTTTCATTAAACGATTGAAATATCTCACTATTAACTTTATATATATATATATATATATATATATATATATATATATATATATATATATATATATATATATATATATATATATGCACATACACATATATACTATATGTGTATACATATATATATACATATATGTGTGTATATATACACACATATATGTATATATGTGTGTGTATATATACACACACACACATACATATATACACAGATATATGTATATATCTGTGTATATATATATATAGATACAATACACCACACACACAGACATATATATATATATATATATATATATATATATATATATATATATATATATATATATATATATATATATATATATCTATATATATATATATATATATATATATATATATATATATAACCCATTATTGTAAATAAAATCTAGGTTTGAACGTCATTGTTTTTCGGGTTGCTCATGTAGCAGATGAACGTGCTGCGGATCGAAGAGCTTCAGGCTGGGTGAGGAGCATCACGTAGAGGTTTACAACGAAAAGAAAAGTCATTTATGTACGTTTTTGTTTGAGGAGCCTGATTCAGAAGGTTTTTCCTGAAAACCCGGCTAGCCGCTTCTGATTCTGGTTGGATCAAACCGACCCGACAGATGGTGGCGTTTTATATGAAGGTCCAGATCTTCTTCTGGTCTTCTGATTGTTCTTTTGAAGTCTTGAGTTGTAATCAAGATGTAAACACAGAAGACGACGAACTTTTTGCGGACCGTTGGTCCCGACAGTCTGCGAAGGCGGTTCAGGAACATTTTGGCTCCGCCTCCGTCGATGCCTGCATGAACCAAACCAGAGAAACTTCAGCAGGACTCCTTCTTCTTTGGATGCTTTCTTGTTGGAAGTTGGGAAACCTGCTGCAGTTTCTGTCAGGAAGACGTAGAAACCCCCAGACGGGCTGGACGCGTTGACGTCGTGAAGAAAGTCAACGAAACGCAACTGAATGTTCAGAAAAACACAGGACCTTCCACGGAAACGTCCCTGAACGACTTGGTCCAAATTCCAAACCAAACCAAGAGTTTGTAGCTTTTTTTTATTTGTTAAGGTCAAACGAGCCGAGTCAAAGGCGTCCTGCTTCGACAGAAAACTTTGGATAAATACCTTTTTTTGCAGACGACAGACTGGTTTTTCTGGACGGACTACAAGTCAGTTTGTTAATAGTGTATCTATATGTAAATACCGACCGTCACTTTTGTAAATAACTGAATCTGTGAGAAGCAGCTTCACTCTTCTCTCCTTTACGATGCCATTTTACTCTTAGTTTCCTGATTTCTCTACGAAAACTTCACGCCTCGTTACTACTTCCTCCTGTGCAGTCACGTGATTCTTCTGTGAAGCCCGGTTCAGATTATTATTTACTTCACAGATGTTAAAAATTTTCAAATCGTGCAGTTGATTTCAGAGAAAGCAGATGCTAGCATCCAATGCTACTTAGCACAAAAATCAAATTTCTTTGATTTTGTAGTGAATGTGCAGGCCGCTATAATTTCTCATGCGGCAGCAATGAGTCGTCACTAGCTGCGTTAGCATTAGCGTTAGCATTGAGCGAACGCATTCCATGAAGAACTGAACCTCCTTGTGATGAACACCATGTGCATCATACAGGAAGTGGCAGCGAGGCGTCCGTCTGTTTCTCTTAAAACCAGCCACGTTAGCTGTGTTTCCATCCAGTTTTTAAAATCGGGTGACGATTCAGAGACAGAGTTCCTCAGACTTTCCATCAGCTGGTTTGGTGGCGCTGTTGGATCCGATACTCATGGCTGTAATCAACAGAGTAGTGGTAGCGGTGCTCATTAAGGTCGAACTAATGAAGTGGGTTTACACTGAATCCACTTCAGACTGAGAGTCTAAATCCAGATGACAGGATTCATACTGATTTATGATGTGAATTCACTTCACATTCTCTGGATGGAGCCGGAGAATTTAAATTTAGATTTTAGCCTTAAACTAAAACTTAAGGTGTCAAAGTAGAGTCTAGATCAGACGGTGTAGATCAGATGTGTTTGGGTTCATATTTGAACTGGACAAATTAGAATTGTGAATGGAAAATATGTCTTGGAGGCATTTACCATCCCAGTCTGAGGGTGACTACAGGTCAGAACCATAGGTCCACCTGTGACCTGGTAACCTACAGCTCAGAACCATAGGTCCACCTGTGACCTGGTAACCACAGCTCAGAGCCATAGGTCCACCTGTGACCTGGTAACCACAGCTCAGAACCATAGGTCCACCTGTGACCTGGTGACCACAGCTCAGAGCCATAGGTCCACCTGTGACCTGGTGACCACAGGTCAGAGCCATAGGTCCACCTGTGGACCTGTGACCTGGTAACCACAGCTCAGAGCCATAGGTCCACCTGTGACCTGGTGACCACAGGTCAGAGCCATAGGTCCACCTGTGACCTGGTAACCACAGGTCCACCCGTCACCTGGTGACCACAGGTCAGAACCATAGGTCCACCTATGACCTGGTGACCACAGGTCAGAACCACAGGTCCACCTGTGACCTGGTGACCACAGGTCAGAACCATTAACAGATTGCCACAGAGATCTCCTGCTCCATTCTTCTCTCACTTGTGAAAAAGACCCAGAGATGCTTAAACTCCTCCACTTGACCTCATCCCGGACCTGAAGAGGACAGTCCACAATTTCCTGTCTGAGAACCATGACTTCAGACTTATAGGTGCTGATTCTCATCCTTTGGCTTGGAACCTCTCCAGTTATGGCCCTTTTCCACTAGTACCTACTTGGCGCGGCTCGACTCGACTCGGCTCTGCTTTGGAGGTTTTCCACTAGGTCATAGTACCGGCTCGGCCCTCCTTTTTTCGTACCTACTTGGCTGGGGTTCTATCCGGGCTGAGTCGGGCCGAGAATACAACGTCACCACGCCGCGGGCCATTGATTGGCCAGAGAGCAACGTCACGGATGAGCCTTAAGTGACTCCTCCACACCCACCATATTTAAAACTCAGCAACAACAAACTCAACAGCAATTTTACCCACATCGAGGTGGTACTGGACTACAGTGGAAAACCACTGAGGTCGAGTCGAGCCGAGCCGAGTCGAGTCGAGCCGCGCCGAGTAGGTACTAATGGAAAAGGGGCAATAGAGTCCAATCACAGCTGGATGAAGCCAACAGGACCACTTGGTCCTGAGGTCATTAAACCACATCCCTTCTGGTGACAAAGGTTAGCCCTGGCAGAGTCCCATCTGGAACCAATCTGACTTTCAGGTCACAGGTCCATTTATACAGGGACTGAATCGCCTGTAGCAGCAGACCCAGTACCCCAGACTCCTGGAGCACCCCCAGGTATACTCTTAGGGACACGGTTGAACACATGTGGACTGGTTCCTAAATACTCCCTGCAGGACCCTAGAGAAGGAACCTGTAGGAAATTATATACTCCCATAAAAATTCCTATATTGCAAAAAATGTCAGCATCAGTTGGTTTTTCCCTGGAGTTTTGAAAAAGAAATTTTTCCCAGAAGTACAATGGAAAGACCTTTTTGCTGTTGGGCTCAGTTCTCCCTTTGGTCCAGATGTAGTAGCTCATCAACAGCTGTTGGGTCGTCCTAAAACTGTAATGGAAATGCAGCTAATGAATCCAGATTACTTGGATTCTGATCTGTCGTTCAGACTGAATTCACATCAGGTGTCAGAAGGTTCCGATCTAAACTCCAGTCGTACATACAGACTGAATCCAGATGTGAATCCTGAGACTGAACCACATCAGAATTCAAAGAGCATCTGTGTGTGAGGGTTCAGACTGAATCCAGATTAGATTATTTAGACTGAACACAAATGAAACCATTCAACAGACAGACCGAAGGATTTCGACTAAATGGCATCTGGATTCTTGTAAAGCGTAAAGAATGCAGATCTGTTTCCAGCGTTTGCACTTTGACCCTTTTTGTACAGTTTTGTACTTTCACTCATCGTCGTGCCTAAAACATGTCGCCGTTTCGGAGGAGCGGCGGTCAAGATTTCCTCCATTTGTGAGATGTGTTTTTACGTAGAGTCTCTATAAGCTGTTCTTCTTCAAGTGTCTTTATTTGTAAAAGGAGGAGTGGGTCAGTACTCCAACACGAGTGTTCGTAGCGCCTGATCGGACAGTATTTCCACAAACTTTGCACACTGAGAGTTTGACCATTTTAGTCTTTCTTTCTGACATGATGGCAACACGCTGTGAGGTTTTGCTGCTTTTTCTGTTTTTCCGCTTTACTTCTCAACTCGTTGTCGTCTCTGAGAGTCGATCCAGTTTCGTTCCGGTTGGCTGTTGCTCTGGTGTCACCCCGGGCTGCCGACAGGAGTCCCAACGACTTGCAAATCAAATGACCCGTCAGTGATGCCATTTGATTGATCACTTGACTAGCCCCATCAAGTGGCGAAGTCGAGGATTACAGCCAACTCAGACTTCGTCAACTCACGATCATCACCAGACTGCTTCAGTATCAGAAGCTGAACTCGTAACCGGGGCAAGAGTTGAATCCACAGAGACCCGAATCGGCAAGAAACGGCATCGACTCCTCAGACGCAACGAGCTGCCAAATTCCTGTCGCTGTACAGACAAAAACTGTAGCTTTAACACACATGTTTGTGTATTATTTGAAGCTTTGCACACTCACCTTCCCCGCGTTACTGTTGGTAACCATGAAGAGAGTTCTGATGTAGCTGGATCACGGATGGCAGGATTCGGTCCTGCTGTTCCTACGAAAATCTGCTCCAACGAATGTTTTTGAAAGTAAGACTCTCAGATGAACTGAAACGGATTTAAAAACGGCCGTTTGCTGGACATTCTTTCTGAGAGCTTATATTTCTTATGTTTTTTTTTTTTCTTTTCTTCACCTTTGGCTTCATGTTTGGGAGCGCCGTTCACTTACTGGTCAGTCCTCAACGAAACCAACATTGTAGTTTGTAGCAAAGAGACAAAGATGTTTCAGTATTAAAGCGATGCCTCACTCTGGAAGGATGACACCATTTGTTGGCACCAAATGCTCAAAAACAAAATCCGTCAATGACCATTCCAGGGACGTCCAACGTCCAACCAAACATCCAGCCTGAAGCCTTTTTCCAGGCATTAAAGCGTCACACAAGACGGACGCTGTGGCTGAAGGCTCCATCATGGAGTTTTGGTTTTTTGCTTTTTCGAAGCTAGTTACTTTTGTTTTTCTTTTCCAAACCGGACCGTTTAAGACTGAACAAAACAGATTTCCAAAGATCGTCCTAACTGTCTAGAACAGATTGATGAGCTACATGAGATAAAATTATTCTCACATCAAAACTATTTCTCAAAAACCAAAAAAAAAATTTTATTTGATCATTAAGGGTATTTATCTGATCAGTTCTGCGGTTTATGGTAACACTACGCTGATGTACTTTTATAATTACAGTATTCTTGAAAATCAGATTTATTTATTTAGAATATTAAAAAAAAAAACAGCAAATGTTGACCAAAGTGATTAACAAATAAAATGAATATCTGTTTCTGAGTTTTCTTGCCGACTCATGCTGCTCTCAACGATGACTCGGGTGTCGTATTTCAGCAGAGCTGCTCTGATGTAGTGGGCGGAGCCTGATCATGCAATTGGAGCTGACCAATTAGAGAAGACAGGGCTTTTTCTTTTTTTTTTTTAGGAAGGGGGGGTATCTGGTTTCAACACCACTCTCAGCAAATTTAAAGCAAAAGTTTTGTCACTTGGAAAGTTTTTTGCTCCGTAACATCACAAGAGAACCAGTTTTTCTTTTGCCGTTTGGTCCAGAATCGGTGACAGTCATCCAGAGTGAGTTCTTAAAAAAGGGCTGAAAGTTTTATTGGTGATAAAGGGAACTAAAAGCACATCTTTACAAGCATTCACGAGTATTTTCACTCTGTAAATACTTTTGCTTTTGTTTTGGACAAATTCTCCAAGTGAGACACATGAGATGTATTTTTATGCAACGCTGAAACAAAAGTCTATATTCACGTGTTCATTCCCTCACGACGAGATCACGCCTGTGAAAATGACGCAGAATGACTCTGTAGCTTTTAGTGGAAATAATTCATGTACACTATAAATAGAAATATATATATTGTATATTAAAACTACCAATAAAAGAAAATGTGTACCATCAATCAGAAGATTCAGCTGGACTTTTATTTTTATTTTGGGATTTCAAAGAGCGCAAACTTCAAGGTGACGTTGAACTGAAGACGCTAACTGGAAAACCGTTCAGAAATGCTGTGAACTATGCAGGTAAGGTTGTCTTCATTTGTTTTATGCTTGAGCTGTTATCTCGTACTAAATGAGACGTTAATGTCCTGTTTGTGCTAGAAGGTTCATGTGGATGCTAAAACCTGCTGCGAGAAAGATTATGGACACCACTACGGATCCCTGAGGCCTCCCATGATTTATCAATCAGACTTGATTTAAAACTGGTTTTAATGCCAGTATATTTATTTATGAACCAGTTGCTGCTTATTGGATATAATCTTCAGGGTTACAGCGATCCATTACTGGAACTACAGGCTTCCACAGGAACTGACGCTGATCAGGTTGAAACCTCAGCTTAACAAGACAGAACGGTTCCTGATTTTTCCCATGATTCTCTGCTTCAACAAACATACCAGACTCCCCGTAAAGAAATTAAATACGTTTCCTTGGTGAATAACAGAGATGAACTCTGGTTTGAAACAGTTTTACTGCTGCTGGACTTGTTGACTCTGATTCTGGTTTAAGCTGCTGATTATCACCCCAGACTAGTTCACTGTTGGCTGTTAACTCTTAACTAGTAGCTGCAGTGGTTCCCTCCCCGTCCTAAAGCAGGTCCAGGTCCAGTCTGCAGCAGACGGTCCCTCTCAGAGATGTTCAGACCTCCAGTCCAGACTCCAAATCCTGCAGGAGTGAAGCTGCTGCTGGTTGATCCTGGGCAGGATGGAAATATAAAATAACTCACTGCATCTGAATAACAGCTTCAGCTACTTCCTCACCTCATCCTCCGTCCGTTCCTCTATGTGACATCAGCTGAACATCTAGTTGTCCAGCTCATCATGTCTCAGTCTGCTGGACACTCAGAAGAACAGGAAGGAATCAAACCCTGGATTCAAGGGCTGGTAGAAGCCGTTTATTGGAGCTGGTTCAAGAGTCTACTGGCTGATTCTCTCCTGATTCTCTGGTGTCTTGGAGATGGTAGAGGAGACAAACAGGGTTGTCCAGGTCTCTGTTGATGCCAGAGCTGCTCCTCAGCTGCAGACATCTACACTGTTCACCATCCAGGACACGTCACAGCTGATGTCATCACGTTGAGACTCTACAAGGATGTGATTGGCTCCCGAGACTTTAGGACGTAGTTGATGAGCTCCAGCGGGTGGAGCTGGATGGACCTGAAGATTTAGATTTACCAGCCCTGCCTCTGGATTTACCAGCCACACATCTGGATTAAGAATTACCAACGCCGCGTTTAGATTCACCAGCACCACATCTGGATTCACCAGCACCACATCTGGATTCACATTTAACCAATACCACATCTGGATTTAGATTTACCAGCACCACATCTGGATTCACATTTAACCAACACCGTATCTGGATTTAGATTTACCAGCACAACATCTAGATTTACCAGCGGCACATCTGGATTTAGACTTACCAGTGCCACATCTGGATTTACCAGCGCTGCATTTAGATTTACCAGCGCCACATCTGGATATAGATTTACCAGCCCTGCTTCTGGATTTACCAGCACCACATCTGGATTTAGATTTACCAGTGCAGCATTTAGATTTATCAGTAGCAAATCTGGATTTCCAGGGCTGTTTAGATTTACCAGCGCCGCAACTGAATTTAGATTTACGAGCGCCGCGTTTAGATTTACCAGTGGGAAATCTGGATTTACCAGCGCTGTTTAGATTTACCAGCACCACATCTGGATTTAGATTCACCAGCGCCGCGTCTGGATTTCTCGGCAAACAGAAATCACCTCCTTATTAAAAATCTGTTCCCTATTCAGGTTCAGGTGATCTCATGACCTCTGGCTAAATTCACGATGAAGTGAATCCAGTCAAGGAGGCAGCGCTGGCAAGGCGTTCCGCTTTGAAATGATCCTGGAGACCTGAAGATGAAGCTGTAAAGAGGGTAAAAAGCAGAGCACAGCTCTTCTCCCTGTGGCACCAGGACTTAATGCAGATGTTTAACGCCGTGTCTTCTGTCTAATGACGTATTCAAGAAGTGAAAGTGGTTTGATATAATTTAAAAATTTAGTCACCAGAAACCTCCTCCAGGAGTCCAGTTCATGACACCGCTGGAGTGAATCTGTCCCAGATCAGGTGTTTGACCAACAGACACTTTAACACAATCTGAAGCTCAAACAGATTAAACGAACGTTTGACGGAGATAAATGTGTTACATTCCAGATGTATCATCATGTCTAAAACAGCATTCTGGGAAAATAAATGTCCACATTAATGTTGAGACATCAGAGGCAGGAGGACATTTTCCTCGTAACTGCAAAAAGTTCAGAGCTACCAACATTTTCATGAGTTATTTTAATATTTGCAACAATTTTTTAGAAGAATCTGTGAATATTTCAAGATTCGCACCAGTTTGAACAACTTGACTCTAAATTAAAGACCAACAGTTAAATATGTTTCTGGAGCGTCGTTATTCACCAGGATCAGTGCGCTGAGAGCACTGATGATGGTTCCTGGCTGGGTTTGTCCTGCTGAGGGACGACACGTCCTGGTTTACGTCCTCTGCAGGACACCAGCACCTCAACGTGATCTTTGGACTCAGAAACTCGTTTAGTTTCAAAACACTTTATTTTAGTTGGTTGGATGGAGGTTTACACAGCAACGATCACGTTCAGGGGTTCAATTAGTAAACGTGAAGTAGCACGAGTCGCTAATCTGAGGGGCTGATTATCGCCTGATTTCTGCGCCACACCTTCATCATCATCATCATCGTCATCTGCTGCTGCTGCTTCATAAGAGCATTTCCAAAAACAAATCCACCTGAAAACTAAAAGTCACTGATGAACATAATTCTGCTCAAATCTAAGAAAAACAGAAAGTCAGTCCTGGCGTCGTTCAGTCCACGTTTCTGAAGTTACGGCTCCACCAGCGTGAAACCAGAGCAACGACCAGAGCGTCTCCTTCCAAAATAAAAGCATGTTTGTCTGAGGAGGGGGCGGGGCTTGTCCAGGGAGGTCAGCGGGACAGCAGGGGCAGGTCGCTGGAGTTCATGATGAGGCTGGAGTCCAGGTTCAGGCTCTCTGAGGAGATGGAAAAAAACCAGAGACCTGTTTAGAGTCTGAATGTTTCTGCTGTTAGCTGCACGTCCAACCGTCCTCAGAGACACTGACCTTGGTCAAAGTTGAGCTTCTTGTTGGACGAGCCGTCCCCGAGTCCCTCGATGTCCACCAGGTCACTGTTGACGTCCGAGTCGTTGAGAGCGCTGAGCGTCACGTCTGCAGGGGACCAGACAAGAACCGGATCAACGGAAACTTCTGGACAAGTTTGGTCTGAGAGACAACACGAGGAGTTTCAAGACCTCCAGAGCTAACGAGACCTCCCGGACCAGGAGCAGGAGACTGGAGACCTCCCAGACCAGGAGACTGGAGACCTCCTAGACCAGGACCAGGAGACTGGAGACCTCCCAGACCAGGACCAGGAGACTGGAGACCTCCCAGACCAGGAGGACTGGAGACCTCCAGACCAGGACCAGGAGACTGGAGACCTCCCAGACCAGGACCAGGAGACTGGAGACCTCCCAGACCAGGACCAGGAGACTGGAGACCTCCCAGACCAGGACCAGGAGACTGGAGACCTCCCAGACCAGGACCAGGAGACTGGCGACCTCCCAGACCAGGAGACTGGAGACCTCCCAGACCAGGACCAGGAGACTGGAGACCTCCCAGACCAGGACCAGGAGACTGGAGACCTCCCAGACCAGGACCAGGAGACTGGAGACCTCCCAGACCAGGTCCAGGAGACTGGACCTCCCAGACCAGGAGACCAGACCAGGAGACTGGAGACCTCCCAGACCAGGTCCAGGAGACGGGAGATCTCCCAGACCAGGTCCAGGAGACGGGAGATCTCCCAGACCAGGACCGGGAGACTGGAGACCTCCCAGACCAGGAGACCAGACCAGGACGGGAGACTGAGACCTCCCAGACCAGGACCGGGAGACTGGAGACCTCCCAGACCAGGACCGGGAGACTGGAGACCTCCCAGACCAGGACCGGGAGACTGGAGACCTCCCAGACCAGGACCGGGAGACGGGAGACCTCCCAGACCAGACCAGGACTGGAGACCTCCCAGGGACCGGGAGACTGGAGACCTCCCAGACCAGGACCGGGAGACTGGAGACCTCCCAGACCAGGACCAGGAGACTGGAGACCTCCCAGACCAGGACCAGGAGACTGGAGACCTCCCAGAGGAGACTGGAGACCCCAGACCAGGACCAGGAGACTGGAGACCTCCCAGACCAGACCAGGACCTGGAGACCTCCCAGACCAGGACCGGGAGACTGGAGACCTGCCAGACCAGGACCAGGAGCCTGGAGACCTCCCAGACCAGGACCGGGAGACTGGAGACCTCCCGGACCAGGACCAGGAGACTGGAGACCTCCCGGACCAGGACCAGGAGGCTGAAGGTCTCCCAGACCAGGACCAGGAGGCTGAAGGTCTCCCAGACCAGGACCAGGAGACTGCAGGTCTCCCAGACCAAAACCAGGAGACTGGAGACCTCCTAGACCAGGACCAGGAGACTGGAGACCTCCCAGACCAGGACCAGGAGACTGGAGACCTCCCAGACCAGGACCAGGAGACTGGCGACCTCCCAGACCAGGTCCAGGAGACTGGAGACCTCCCAGACCAGGACCAGGAGACTGGCGACCTCCCAGACCAGGAGACTGGAGACCTCCCAGACCAGGACCAGGAGACTGGAGACCTCCCAGACCAGGACCAGGAGACTGGAGACCTCCCAGACCAGGACCGGGAGACTGGAGACCTCCCAGACCAGGACCGGGAGACTGGAGACCTCCCAGACCAGGACCGGGAGACTGGAGACCTCCCAGACCAGGACCGGGAGACTGGAGACCTCCCAGACCAGGACCGGGAGACTGGAGACCTCCAGACCAGGACCGGGGACTGGAGACCTCCCAGACCAGGACCAGGAGACTGGGACCTCCCAGACCAGGACCGGGAGACTGGAGACCTCCCAGACCAGGACGGGGAGACTGGACCCCCAGACCAGGACCGGGAGGACTGGAGACTCCAGACAGGTCCAGGAGACTGGAGACCTCCCAGACCAGGACCAGGAGACTGGAGACCTCCCAGACCAGGTCCAGTACGTGCAGGTCCAGGTCAAACCTGGATCATTGTTTCTGAGCTGGAGTTAACTCCAGGTACCATCTCACCTGCTGTTTTCTGCTTCTTGATGGGCGGGGCCAGGGAGGGGCTGCTCTGCATTCCCGTTGCCACGACGACCTGTGAGGCGGGCACCGTGATCATGGCTGGAGCGGCGGGAGCGGGGGCCGGCGTCATGGAGACGGCGGCCTTTTTGACGGTTTTCTTCGGGGACTCTGAGGAGATGGGGACCTCTGCTGTCCTCGTACAGCTTCCTCTTCACCGTGCTCTTGATCTGAGCTCTGCAGAGGAACGAGCAAATTAGGGAGCTGGAACCTCGAAAATCTCTCTGAAAAGATCATTTTTTGTAACAGTAAATGGTTGTAAACTGAAGCAAACTTCCTGTGAAACAGCTGAAACTACGTTTAACTGCTGGTTAAACTGGAAATGTGAAACAAAACAACAGCAGTGACACAAAACGACTCATTTTATTACTCTTTCAGATTTGGCCAATAGAAATATTTCTGTTTTCTTTTTTAATGTTCTTGCTTTCTTCAACAGTCTCTCAGGTAAAGTGCTTCGGCTCTAACGCGGCCCACAGCCGTCCTGACTCATGTTTCTGCCTGAATTCAGCCAGACCAGACACCTGCATGTTCTCTGGCCACGCCCATCTCCACAACACCTGCTGTAACCCACATCAAGGCAGCTTCAGCACATCTGATGACTCTTGGCCACCATCACTGAGCCGTATGTGCCAGATTAAGTCTAGATAAAGTCTAGATTAGACCAGGATTAGGCCCAGATCAAGGTCCACATTAGGTTTGAGATCAGGTCCAAATTAGGCCCAGATCAGGTCCACTTTAGGTTTGAGATCAGGTCCAAATTAGACCCAGATCAGGTCTAGATTAGGCCCAGATCAGGCCTAGATTAGGACCAGATCAGGTCCAAATTAGGACCATATCAGGTCTAGATTAGGCCCAGATCAGGTCTAAATTAGGCCCAGTTCAGGTCTTGATTTAGCCTTGATCAAGCCCAGATCAGGTCTTGATTTAGCCTTGATCAAGCCCAGATCAGGTCTGGATTAGGCCTTGATCAAGCCCAAATTAGGCCCAGATGAGGTGCAAATTAGGGCCCAGATCCGGTCTAATTTAGGCCTCAATCAGGTCTAAATTAGGCCCAGATCAGGTCTTGATTTAGCCTTGATTAAGCCAAGATCAGGTCTAGATAAGGCCTCGATCAAGCCCAGATCAGGTCTAAATTAGGCCTCGATCAGGTCCAAATTAGGCCCAGATCAGGTCTTGATTTAGCCTTGATCAAGCCCAGATCAGGTCTTGATTTAGCCTTGATCAAGCCCAGATCAGGTCTAAATTAGGCCTCGATCAGGTCCAAATTAGGCCCAGATCAGGTCTTGATTTAGCCTCGATCAAGCCCAGATCAGGTCTTGATTTAGCCTTGATCAAGCCCAAATCAGGTCCAAATTAGGCCCAGATCAGGTCTTGATTTGGCCTTGATCAAGCCCAGATCAGGTCTAAATTAGGCCTCAATCAGGTCCAAATTAGGCCCAGATCAGGTCTTGATTTAGCCTCGATCAAGCGCAGATCAGGTCTATATTAGGCCCAGATCAGGTCCAGATGACCAGGTCTAGATCCGGCCCATACGTGAGCTCAGTGTGTGGTGTTTCTTCATCTGTCTCTGTACATGTCCTCTGAGATCAGCAGTGGTCGTGGACATGAATGTGAGCGCAGAGAGGGACATCCATGTTTAAATGTTTTCAGCAGTGAAACCAGATCTACTTTTTCCTACAGATGTGGATCTATGTTCCAGCTGGTGTTCCTCAGTGTCAGATGCTGAACATCCATTTAAAGTGCTTCAGAAAATGGTGGACTGCTCCTTTAACACTTACACGGTGCGCTCTTTGATCACAGTGCTGATGTTGTTGAGGTCGTCTCCAAAGCGGCGAACCGCCAAACGCAGCATCTCGATCTCTGTCTCCGTCCACTTGGCTCTGAGGACGAACACAGCGTCAGGACTTCTCTGACCCATCCTGAAACATCTGCACACCATCTGTGGGTCCGTGACCCAGAATCTGTTCAGGACCGTCAGGGACGCTGATCAGCCGCACACACCGCTTTACTTATTCAGCAAAGATCAAGCCAAAGAGGAAATAAATCAGGAGGGAAGACGAGGCTCCACCACGCAGGCTCTGACGTAGATCTGCTGTGTCTGGCATCATTTCCTGTCACATGACCCAGTTTTGTCAGACAGATGGACTCACATTTGTCTCTAGTGGATGGTGGAGTCCATGGTCCACTCAGCGACAGCCAAGTGTCCAGGTCTCCACATCATCACACTCCCACTACCGTGCTTGGCCCAAAAGGTTGTTCAATATTAAGATACTTCCTTCTCTCTAAAATAATAAAGTTATCAACTTACTTTCAGATGATTATTGGGGGACGTGTGGAGTCTAGAGTGGACCAGATCTGGACTGTCCACCAAGAGACAACTGTCTTTGGATGTTCTTATAGTGAAGGTTGATTGAGTTACACACGTGTTGTAGATTATTGAACTAGAAGCTTTTAAAGCTCTTTCTAGATTGATACGCAGCAGCTTTTTCTTCTCTGAGACCATGGCTGATGTCTTCCCCTCTTGGCACTGTGTTAACACACACCTGCTGGTGATCCGTCCATCAGGGACTGATCATCAGCAGCACCTGTCTGTTGTTCTTCCTGGCTTCATGTTTGCTCAATAACTAACAGCAGAGGGTCAAAGGTCACCAGCTGGTGACTGAGTCGGCTACAGGAACATTATTGATCAGTGATCAGAGATGTCCAGTCTGGTTTACTGGGACCATGTACAGAGACAGAGAAAAGAAACCGTCTCGCGGTTCTCCGTGTTCGTCCTGAGTTACGGTCTCATGTGACCCTCTCAGGTGTGAGAGGACACCTGTGGAAGACGAGCAGGTGTGTGCGTCTCACCCTGCTGGGCTGGAGTCCGACACCGGGTGCAGCTGCATGGTCAGCTCTCCCAGTTTGGTGAAGGCAGCTCCAGCGGCCGAGAAGATCTCCCCCACCTGCAGAGAAGAGCGGCAGGTGTTGGACAGGTGATGGACAGGTGTTGGACAGGTGTTACAGGTTCACCTCTGCCTCTTAAACAAACGTTCCTTAACTTCACTGATGGGGAAGAAAAAAGGCCTGAAGTGATGTAAACGGATCCAGATCAGGGTGACTGATCCAGATCTAGGTGACTGATCCAGATCTAAGTGACTGATCCAGATCAAGGTGACTGATCCAGATCAGGGTGACTGATCCAGATCTAGGTGACTGATCCAGATCAAGGTGACTGATCCAGATCAAGGTGACTGATCCAGATCAGGGTGACTGATCCAGATCAGGGTGATTGATCCAGATCAGAGTGATTGATCCAGATCAGGGTGACTGATCCAGATCTGGGTGACTGATCCAGATCAGGGTGACTGATCCAGATCTGGGTGACTGATCCAGATCAGGGTGACTGACTGATCCAGATCAGGGTGATTGATCCAGATCAGGGTGACTGATCCAGATCACGGTGATTGATCCAGATCAGGGTGACTGATCCAGATCAGGGTGATTGATCCAGATCAGGGTGACTGATCCAGATCAGGAGACATTGATCTTATTGATTACAGTTCAGAGTAGAACTGAACAACAGTTCAATAACTACATCTGTCACAATAGAAAGTTTCTCAATATTGATGATGTGAATTTAAACACATTTTAATACTTTGATATATATAATTATTATCATTAAGTCAAGTTTCTTGGTTTTTGATTGAAATAAAAGATGAACCTTTTAAACACTTTTATTTTTCAGAGGTCTCTGGGTCCTTCAGAAACAGTTTTTCAGTTTCTCTCTGGTTTTCGTATTATCTGTGAAGATTATATCCTCTGGCCCGAAGTGAGAGATCTGTTGTGATGTGTTTAATCTGTATGGTCCAGCCTTATTAACGCGTCATAATTGAGGTAAAGCTGCTGCTTCCAGACTACGTGTGCTTTCAGAAACAATTAGTTTTGCCCAGAAACTGTTCCCAGAACAGCATGTGTTCATGCAGACTGCTGTGACGTTCGTCTACAGTCGCTGGAAATGGTGACGTTCTGCTGAACCAGCAGGACGTCACTCACTGTGAGCTGCACGACAGGAAACACGAGCAGCATCAGCCTGCAGTGTCCCATTTCACCTATGAGACAGATGTTCCAGATGTGGTGGCCAGTCACATCACAGAAACACAGAGCTCAATCAACCCCTGATACAACACTGCTGGAGATGATGCTTCATGTGCATTAATTATTGGTTTTACAAAGAACTAAGTTTTAAAGTTAGGATCACACCTGGCTGCAAGTTAAATTTCTTTTTCGAAAAAACCGCGCGGGTATTTAGCGTTAGCCACGTGATTTTTCTCTCTATGTGATTTTTTGTGCTTCATATATATTTCAACTTTTATAAGCATGAGTTAATGGGTTTTGAGAATGGCTGCATGTTTCGTCTGAGTAATATTACACTATCAGATGAATTAGTTGCAGGATCAGTTGAACTGGAACAGAGGGAGGTGTAAAATTATAATTATTGCACATAAAATAAGCGTCTCTCCACATCAGGTACATGCCGATTTTACCTGTAGATCTTTGTCATTTAGATGCTGGAAGAAACCCGCATATTTTAGTGCGTCTTTACTTTTGCTAAAGGAGAATCCGTTAAATCGGAACATTTCTGAATGGAGTTCCGTGTTCTAACGGTTCTGTAGAATTAAACGAGCCAGGCCGCGAAGCAAAAACGTCCTAAATCCAGGTGAGAGCTTACCTTTGCAGACGCCGACGTCATTTTTTCCGGCGTGGTTTTATTCTTAGGTTAAAACGAAAAAGAAAAAAACAAAACAAAACAACAGCTAGCTGCTAGCTGCAGTTAGCCTCTGTAACGTCCACTGGCGCGCCGCTGTTGGCGGGTTTCCATAGAGACTCCAGAGGATTTCCTAATGTCGGGTGAAGCCTTGAAGATACACAGCAAGCTATACGACGCGATAATTTTTTATGGTTTAAAAATCACATATTCACAAGTAAAAATATAAATACAGAACAACAAAGGCGGAAGGCAGGATGCTGGGAACGTTGCGCGACTTTGAAACTCAAACGCCATTGGACAGGTTCAGAGGAAGAGGCGGGGCATAAGGGATCTAAAACGTCATGGGCTGCGGGTTGCGGAACTTGCCGAATATTGCCGAAGTACAACCCGAACAGCGAGGATCAGCTGACGGCCGGATTCAGTCCTTCCATGGATGATCTTGACTTGTTTTGAAAGGATCAAACGGAGAATCAGACTGTAATCGATCAGTTGATCAATCGGAGAACGCGGACATGCCGTTCGCTTCTCTTTTGCGGGCCGAAGATGGCCGCGTGCGGGATCGTGATCAGCATCTGGGGGGTCATCATGCTGGTGAGAGTCCGCGGGACCCGGCTATGTCCTGGAGTGATTCGTTGACTTACCTTTCACTGTTTTTTTTTTTTTCCTTTTCATCCAGATTGAATGTTTGAGCTTCTAGCTGCTGAAATTGTTGTAGTTAAAGAAAATCATCAGAAAACCAACGTGTTGTCGCGGGATAAACACTGAAATCTGCTCGTGATCAGTGGATAGACGGGGCCCGCGGAGGCCGAGCTGGAGGTGGATAAGTGCTGGTTTAACAGGCAGATGAACCAGGAGCTTTTATTCGATCTTAGTTTGGGCTTTTATCAAATTAAAACCCTCCTTCATGTTGAGCTTTAGGGCGTTTAGAGCTATCGATCAGTCCACATCAGTCATTATTGGTGGTGACAGTCTGATTTCAGAGGCAGTGAGTCATGTGACCTGCAGTTTGTTCCCTCATGTGATGTTTCAGAGGAAGTCTGCTGTTTCTCTAAATTTAACCTTTAATTAAACAGGGAAATACACTCTTTAAGCTCTAATATTCTCATTTATTACACGGTTCCTCCTGTGCAATGATCACCTTTAACAAAATCACAGCTTTTTGTGCTAAAATCATGAATTTCTGTTGTTTAAAAAAGTGCATTTAATAAAATTACAACTTCTTTAAGAAATTAGAAACTTTCTGTTGAAAACTTTTTGTTGTAAAACTACCAACTTTAGAAAATTTCACAAAACCGAGACCTTTTAACTTAAAATTATTCTCTTTCAAATGATCAACTCAAATTACAACTTCATGTTGTGAGCTTGTGACTTTCTGTAATCACACATTTTTATTGTAAAAATCACGAACTTGTAAAAATGAAAATAATCCTGAGGAACGCCGTTTAAATGGTAAAGCTTTGTCCTTAAATCACATGATAGCTCAAATTTCACAAAGATGGAGCGTTCTTACTATAAAGAAATATAGTTAAATGACATTAAAAGACAAGAGTTGATATAATGAAAAATAAATGAAATAATGAATTAAAGCTGAACACTTATGAAGCATCAGCGTTCTGGGTGTTTGAGTCATTTCATGGCATTAAATCAATGACGTGATGCAGATTCATGATGACGCTTGAATGGCGTTGAACCGATCAGTCCTGGTTGGAGAGGGTCGACTGAATTATATCATTTGCTGTTCAAAAACAATAAGAGTTGTAATGAATTTTAATTTCTACGTGCAACACGGAGAGCTTAAGTTGGGGGAAGAACGTAGTGGACCGGGGTGACTGGTGACTGACGGTGACTATAACGTGACTCAGTTGGGCCGTCAGCCTTCACGTCGTGGGATTGATTGACAGCAGACGTCCTCTTGGACGTGTCCTGACATGTCCCTGGTTATGTCCCGGAGCCACGCTGGAGCAGCTGGTGGACACCCACAGATGGACTTCCTCTTTTAAACATCGTTTCGTTGGCGACGTCAGAGTTGGCCGCTGCTTTAAATTGTCCCGGCCTGTTAACTGGTAGTACTTAGTAAATGATAGGGCTGTAGCTAGGGATGCGCGTGATTAAAACCAGCGCGGTTTGGCGGTACTTTAATCTAGAAAATGAAAACAAGGTAGTATGTAGACTGTGTCAGAAACAACTAGCATACAATTACTCGACTGGAGCAATGCACAACCACATTCGACTCAAGCATTTGGATGTTAATCTGCACGAGACGACGGCTGCTGATGCTAGCGGTGCTAGCCACACTCAGGCCGATTTGACCTTGTTTACCTCTTTTTTTTTAGACTAGTCTTAATTAAAATTTTCGTTTAGTCAAAAGGGAAATTAGTCCCTAGGAACATCCCTAGCTGTAGCGATATGATACACGATATTTGGCTCACGATACGATATATATTGATATTCATCTTACAATACATTTACATCATTTTCCGAAAGATTTTAAAGGGACAAAGTGATTTTGATGACATCTTGAGAGTGTTTCAATGACTTTGTTTGAATTAATTGAACTGAAAGCATCAATTACACATTATATGGCTGACAGGCAGCTTGCAAATGCTTGGACAAAATGAATAAAAGATGTGTTAAGAAAAAATAGTTTCATTTATTTAAACAGTGCAAATTCTTGCTTGCGAGCTTTTAAAGGTGGGACACGGGGGTTTGGAAAGAAGCTTAGAATATCGATACCTGCGGCTGAAAAATCGATACTCGATAAAATATCGATATATATCGCGGAATTGATAAATTCGCTTAGCTCACGTAAATTACCACCACAACAAAAAGGATTCCTTCTCAAAATATTGATGACAAAGCTCAGAAGTAAGTTACAGGCTAGCCATTGGCGAGGCCGGCCACCAATCAAAAGATCCACCCCCTAATTATCAATAAACTTCTTCCTTTATATCATTTTACCTGATGCAGTACAAAAAAACTGTGCAGTTGTCGTGGATGTGAAATCTAGCTATGGAGACCAGAACTGTTATTGCACCAGACTGTAAATAAACGAACTCACAAACCGGGACACCTTCCCGGGATCAATAAAGTTATCATTTGAACTGAACTGAGTTTAGGTTGGAGCAGGCAATGGTTATTTCGTAACGATTTCTTGAACCCGAAGCTACCAGCAGTTGGGGTCAAACCACAACAAACATGTCTGCAGGTCACTGATCACAGTGGAGCTCATCACCATGGGATGTGGACGAAGACGTCCTCTTCTATGTCCCTGTGACTCTTCCAGTGTCTCTGATGACACTGAATCAGAAGGTTTAGTGGTCGGTTCGTGGATCAGACACCTGTGATTTCTGTGCTTCATCACCTTGTTGTGAAATAAGTTCTGAAACTCTGAACGTGTGCGTTCAAAAGCTCAGACAGGATCAAACCAAGTTCACCTGTGAAATGGTCCTAAATGAGGAGTGAATATTTATTTCTGCTGTAAAGTTGGACATTTTAACAATGACTGACTCACCGTTGGAGTCGGACCCTAGTGGTCAGTAGAGGAACTGGAACAAAACCTACTTCCTGACTGGATTCGGTCCACTTGACTTGAACAAGCCTGAATCAGAGCAGTGACTCTACTCTGAGTCCACAGTTAGGACGGGGCGATAGATTCAATAACTCACCTGGGTTAGGGTCACCAGAGCCTGGGTTAGGGTCACCAGAGCTTGGGTTAGGGTCACCAGAGCTTGGGTTAGGGTCACCGGAGCCTGGGTTAGGGTCATTAGAGCCTGGGTAAGGGTCACCAGAGCCTGAGTTAGGATCAACAGAGCCTGGGTTAGGGTCACCAGAGCCTGGATTAGGGTCACCAGATCTTGGGTTAGGGTCACCTGAGCCTGGGTTAGGATCCACAGAGCCTGAGTTAGGATCAACAGAGCCTGAGTTAGGGTCACCAGAGCTTGGGTTAGGGTCACCTGAGCCTGAGTTAGGGTCACCAGAGCCTGGGTTAGGGTCACCAGAGCCTGGGTTAGGGTCACCTGAGCCTGGGTTAGGGTCACCTGAGCCTGGGTTAGGGTCACCAGAGCCTGGGTTAGGATCACCGGAGCCTGGGTTAGGATCACCGGAGCCTGGGTTAGGATCAACAGAGCCTGGATTAGGATCAACAGAGACTGAGTTAGGGTCACCAGAGTCTGGATTAGGGTCACCAGAGCTTGGATTAGGGTCACCGGAGCCTGGGTTAGGATCACCGGAGCTTGGGTTAGGATCACCGGAGCCTGGGTTAGCGTCACCGGAGCCTGAGTTAGGGTCACCGGAGCTTGGATTAGGGTCACCGGAGCCTGGGTTAGGATCAATGGAGACTGAGTTAGGATCAACAGAGCCTGAGTTAGGGTCACCGGAGCCTGGATTAGGGTCACCAGAGCCTGGGTTAGGGTCATTAGAGCCTGGGTTAGGGTCATTAGAGCCTGGGTTAGGGTCATTAGAGCCTGGGTTAGGATCATTAGAGCCTGGGTTAGGGTCATTAGAACCTGGGTTAGGGTCATTAGAGCCTGGATTAGCGTCATTAGAGCCTGGATTAGGATCATTAGAGCCTCGGTTAGGATCATTAGAGCCTGGGTTAGGATCATTAGAGCCTGGGTTAGGGTCATTAGAGCCTGGGTTAGGATCATTAGAGCCTGGGTTATTCACATGAAGTCGTGTAAAAGGAACCATGTGATCAACCTTCACCTGATTTCTCCAGACATGTTCATTCATCTTGTTACAGACGTGTAAAAGGAGAATAAAAACTCACCTGAGTGTGAAAAGCTCTCTCAGTGTTGCTTATAATGATGAACATTGTGGTTTTATCCTGATGTCATGAAGGAAATGTGTCAGAACTGCTGAAGTTTAAGTTGTTTCACGTCATTAATGATGTGGAGGCTCGCCATCCATCTGACTGTCACCTGTGTTTCAGGCCATGTTGGGAATCTTCTTCAGCGCCAAGTCGGCCGTGCTGATCGAGGACGTCCCGTTCACAGAGGAGGACATACGCAACGAGTGAGTCGCCTTAAACGACACGAGAATGACCATTAAACGCTCTATTCAGACCTGACGGGGGTCAATGACGTCCACCTCAGACACTACAACCTGAACAGGTGCTTCCACAGCAGCTGTGTGGAACGTCTGCCAGTGGACCAATCAGAAATCTGCTTTCTGATTTCACACTTTAACACTTTAAACACGTTAGTTCGGCTTTATCCAACTCCGCTTTAGGTCTGGGGGTTGGGAAAGGGTTCTGATTGGATAGGGGGGGTGGACGTCTTTACGTCTACCGGAAGAAAACAAATTTAGCTAACTGGTTAGCAACAACATCAAACTTATTTTTGACCTGGGTGGCGTCTCTATCTGCGAAACCTCCTTCATTTAACCTAGCCGCTACAACTTTGAAAAGCTCACAATTTTTATGTTTCCTGCCATCTGTTCTTTTAATTATTTCCAGTTCCTCCAAGCTATTTATTAAATAAATCGTCCCTGCTCTTGAACACCGTTTACTGCGTGCTGCCGGAATATAAGCGTCATCGCGACAGACGGGCAAGAGAACGAGCATGCGCAGAAAGACGGGAATTAATTTAAAGAGGAATGAGTGTATACATGACCGCGGAATTACTTAATGCGGAATTAAAATGGGAATAAACCAGCCACTTACTTCGGAATTAAGTTAATTCGGAATTGACATTTTAATATGGAATTAAGTGTTTACATGGTAACTTTTATTCGGCTTTAACTTTAATTCTGAATTAAAGAGGAATTAAACTTCCCATGTAAACGCACCCAGTGTATCACGAAGGACGTTCTTGATACTATTATAGTTAATTTTAGTTCGTTTTATAAACACATAATACAGTTTCAGTTAGTTATCGTTTTTTAAAAACTCGTTTTTATTTTATTTCAGTTAACGAAAATGTTTTCTCAATTCTAGTTTTCGTTATTTCGTTCGTTTTCATTAGCGATAATAACCTTGGTTCAGGGACACTTCAGACCACAGATTTACCTGCAACCTGTCTGAGCCTGACTGGACCAGGAACTCTGGGTAAAAATGTAGCGTGAAAGCGAATGAAAGCAACTTGACCATTGCCTCTAATCTACTTGATTTTAAGAAAAATGAATAAAAATCTTCTACGTGAAAGTTTAAGTTCTGTCAGTAACGAGTCTATGATCTCCCCCACAGTAAAAACCCTCCCCAGAACATCTACAGCCTCTACAACCAGGTGGGCATCAACTGCTTCATCGCCGCTGGCATCTACGTGGTGGTGGGCGCCGTCTCTCTCTGCCAGGTGCGCCTCAACAAGCGGCAGGAGTACATGGTGACATAAAGAGCGGCGGCGCCGCCCCGGCCTGACCCCTGACCCCTGACCCCAACAACAGCAGTCCACCTGCAGACCGAGCTGCGACTCGTTCCTGGACCATCTGATTGGTTGGAGTTCAATGAAGGGGTGTGGTCAGGCATCAACTGGAATATTTATTTTGAATCTAAATGTGTTTGTTGTTGAGATGTTATATTATTCCTCTGAAATTCATGAAAGCGACCAAATGTTGGAACCGCTTGGGTTCGAACTTCACAAACAAATCACTCTGAGATGCTTTTATTTTGACATCTTCCGTCGGTCAGACGTCACTTCCTCCTGCTGTTTTCTGAAGTAATTCAAATGTCATGTGAAATATAAAGCTGTATGAATCTGTTCTGTTGTCAATGTGGAACAATTTAAAGTTGGTAAAGTGATTAAGAACCTCGTGATGGAGGATCCTCGTCAATAAAGTGTGTGTGATTGAAACCTGGTGGAAGTTGGTCCTGACTGAAGAATTATTTCAGGAAAGTGTTTCAGTGGACGTTCAATCTGGGTTTCATGTTTGGAAAATAAAATTAGAAATAAAACAGAGAGGTTTGATAAACTAGCATCAGTTTTTTTCATTTTAAACCACCAACATGTTCCAGGAACAGTTGGTTTAATTAACTGCTGGTCGGGAGGTGAAAAGAGTAAATAATGTGATTTTAGTAGGTCAGTGGAAATTTGTTACTAAAGCAGGAACCCAGAGTGTCTTTGAGGAGTAAAGATGGCCAGAAGTTTGTTAACAAATGTGTGAGAAAACCTTTGAAATGTTTAAAACAATGTTCCTCAACGATTAGCATATTTCTCCTCCAGAGCAGAATAGCATTAAACCAAAGAATCTGGAGGGATTTCAGTGTGTGAAGGAATAAAACTTAAAGAATCAGGAACCGTCACTCATCACTGAGCCAAATACAAAAAAATGGAAAAAAAAAAAAAAAAAAAGTTACATTACATTACATTACAACCTGGTCACCACCACCAGGTCTTCTGAGGCTGGTGGGATCACCTGAGCTCCCTCACCTGGAGACTGTCTGCAGACTCTTTTCTCTGCTGTCATCAGGGAAGTGTTTCCGCTCCCTGAAAGGAAGGACAGAAAAAAAGAGGAGAAGCTTCTTCTCCCAGAACAACCAGGTAACACCGAGAGCCTGGATTATTTCTCCACTCAACACATAAAACGTCAATAACTGGACAGCGGTAAATGCAGTTGTTTATATAGCATAAACAGTCCATATTTTTAATATTTATATTATTCTACCTGTTAAGTTCATTATCACTTATTGTAACTGTCACTTCATCTTACTTTTCACCTTATTAGGGCATATATTCGTATTTTAAATGTTCATCTTTCTTATCATTATATAACAGTCGTCTAAAGCATTTCATTATTAGTGATACTGCATGTGATTGAAAAAAAAAATAGAAATTTGAATGTACAGCCCTATATATGTATATATATCATATTATACAAACTATATATAGTATATATATATATATATATATATATATATATATATATATATATATATATATATATATATATATATATATATATACATATATATATATATATGTCGTTTTTTTTCTCTTCTTTTTCAGGTCCCATGTTTCCTTCCTCACAGATTTCGTTTAATTTGCTCTTTTACATCAGTAATAGTCCAATAACAAAAACTCTAAAGCTCAACTCGTCAGTGGAAACGGCGCCATTGCTGAGGGCTCATTGATTTATTTCCTTCTCTCTACCGACAGTTACGGCTGAAGCTATTGCGTCATCCCAGTTGTTGCTAGGCTGCAGACGTACCCGGATGTATTTGGGGCGTGACCTCTGGAGATTTCAACCACCTTTCTGGCTTTGCTACACTTACACCTTTTTAAACAACTAATCTTAATTAGATTTTGGTTACGACATATTTACTAGTATCGATTGTTTTTAAAGATCCACCAGTCAACACGCAAATTAAAACCACTCAAGAACGGAGAGCAGATCCCAGACAAGCTAAAGCTTTTATTTTTGAAGTCCCATAAAGGAAGTCGGCAATTCCCGCCTGTTTCGAGAGCGGCAAATTTGAGAAGCGTGTTGGGAGTTGGGAAAACATCTCCATTTTTATCCTTAAATATTACTGCGTCTCTCTTTTATAACCGTGTTTGCACACAAAATAAAAAGTGGTATTTAAACTTTACCACGAATATTAAGGACAAGAAACACATCTATACAAATATATATATGTTTCTTTTCCTTTGCTAAGATTCATAATCAACAAACAAAGGGACGAGGATCTGTCGCAGTGAGTGTCTGTTAAAATCTTTCTAAAAGAGAATACATTTTAGTATCAAAGTTATTACAGGTTTGTGTTTTGGACATAAACATCAGAGTCGGATTGTTTTTGTGTCGAGTGTTTTGAATGATGACTAATGCTAATGACTCATTTCAGTCGTAACAGCCGCTGATGATACTCGGTCATAAACACGCAGCAAATTTGTCAGTCTTACTTATGTTCATGCTTGTTTTTTAGTTTTATATCAAACAGTTAACTTCAGTGAAAGTACTGTTGGATCTCAGTGTTTAATGTGACTTTGTAATTTAGTTAATACGTGGCCTAACACGGAGGTTAAAACAGTTCAAAATATGACAGGAAGAAGTAACTGTAAATGTTCTGTTACATAAATCTGCCTCAAGTTTCTTGGACTTTTCTCTTTATTTTTTGCTTTTTATTACAGATAATTTCTTATTGAAATGAAATTCAGAAGAAAATATACTGATGTAGATTCATCCAGGTTGTGGGAATGCTGAAAAGTTTGCATGGAATGTAGAGTTGTTACAATATTGATACCAACATCAGAAATACTCGCTGTTACTGCTAAAAATAAAGGTATCAGGATCTGGGCCCATTTTGGGCCCATGTCCCTTCATTAGCCACGTACCTGGGCACAGCCCCCGTAAGAAATTCACATGTGGCCAACACACCTCATTTAGCGACTATATTTCTGTCGTATCACATCTCTCATGATCCCCAGATACTAACGATGGCAGGGTAAGTGTGGTGGACTTCAGTAAAGTTCTGATTTCTCTCCATGTCTCAGAGATGTCAACGATGCCAAAGTGGAAATCAGCTCTTACCTCCATCATCGAAGAGCTGATACACAGTACCAAAAGATGCTGGAATATCTGGAGAAAATTCCCAAATCTCAGAAGAATCCTGATTTAAGAAATGGGATGGCCCAAATAATCATTGAGCACTATGGAGAAGAGAAGTCCATCATTGAAACCAATTTCATAATGACCCAGATACCCAGGAACGACTATAAAGTCAAAACACTGCTGCAACCCTTCCTGGACAAACTGGAAGAAAAGAATAAAGGTGAGTTTAGAGGTTTGTAGAGGCTTTTGTGGGCCGTGATGAACAACATAGGTAAGTATATGTATTTATTAAAACAAATATAATTAGCCCTTTTGTTGTTGTTTTTTTTTAACTTCAACATAGGGATGTAACGATATGGAAAATTTGATATCTCGATTATAGTGACCAAATTATCACGGTTTACGATATTATCGCGGTATTCTTCTTTGCTGTACAAATGTCTAAAAAACACATACATTTTAATAATTTCACAAAATCTTGTGATTTTCTTGTCAAACTAAAACATCAGAAGCCAAAATTTTATCAAAATGAAACTTTCACATTAAAAGGGCAAACAACTGGCACAGAAAGAGGTTTTATTTTAAATGAACAAAATAAATAACAGGAACAAAGCTAATTTGTCTGGTTCAAATTTAAATAAACACTTTAACAACCATAGTAGGTCAAAATATGCAAACAATTATCAGGAACAAAAATCATAGTGCAAGATCAAATGAAAAAACTTTGGACTTTAAGCTGAACCTTAAATACGTATAAATGTGCAAATAAAGAAACAGTTGTTTAGGAGCCAAATATGTCGTTATGAATTGTAGTTCACTCTGTGTGTCTGTGGGTGTCGCTGTGTTGTTACCTGAGGGTCAGGTATAAAGGTAGCTGCCTGTTATTGGTTAGGTGTTGGACCCGGAAAGGAAAAAGGTTTTTGACCGCTGTGGCGCTAACTGGTTATGGTTGTATTTTTACCAACAACATTTGAGCTTGACCTCAACTTACCCCTCTAGTAAGAAATGGTGACCCAGTGGGACAAAAAACTGTCCTCTGCTGGCCGTGGATGACCAAGACTGCTTCCACAGTTACACCTACCTTCTTCCATGCTCTGGCAGTCTCGTCTGTCCTGCCAGGTGGAGCTAGTCCAAGGGGTTGAGACCCACTGGCTACCCTCAACAGGGTTTAGGACTGAGGACGTCATTGCCAGGCTTGTTGCTGTTGCATCCGTATGTCCAGGCAGCTACAGGTGGTGACCAAAGTGTGTAAACTACCCTCGTCAGAGGAACTATGTCTCCCTGACATCCCAAACACCCTCAAAGATGAGACAAGTGGTTATAGTTGCTCATTTACTCTACTACTTGATTGAACCTTAAGAGCAGCATTTGTGAACAAAGTCACATGGGAACCCAGAATAAGGGTGAATTCCAATTCCTCTCTTAACCCTCAATCTCAACCCTCGCCCTTAACCCTCAATTTTTGGCCTTCAATCTAAACCCTCTAAAGTAAGTGTCAGTGCTATCTTGTGACTTAGAAATGGGACACCCCTCGAGTGCAGTTACGTCTTCAGACTGAAATGTATCAGAGCCCATGTTGTCTCTGTATTCCCTGAAATGACACAGGGATAACATTAAAAAGAGCGCTGTATATTCTCTAAATAATATTAGCAAATAACACAATAGAGGATACATTATTCAGTCCTCCGTCGCTACACAACAAGGTATACAATAGTGCTGGGCAATATGACGATATATATTGTGGGGACAATATAAAAGTGTGTATCGTGCCATTTCTCTTCTATCGTTTCTATCGTTTCTAACCTAATTTGATCAATTATTACAGCAAATATGTAATTAAATAACCTGCAATGATAAATTTGATAGAATCATATCTACTTCTACAAAGTAGCCTTTTATGTTTGTATTTTTATTCATGGTTAATGCCTTAAACAGAGTTCTCTTCAACCCTGATGTTTACTTTAGACACTTTATATTGGTTTGCAAACTTTGCACTACAAGGTTACAGATTTCAGAAAGTTGAAAAATAATTTGTGTTTATTTTTTATAGCTGAACTTCAGTGCAAAAATGTGTTTTTCCTCTCAGAAACTGTTGTACACTTTAAAAAAATGTGAAAGCTACTGTACCTCTGTACCTACCTGTTTTTGCTGCACTAAAATGTATGTTTGTGACAGTTCAGCTAAATGTCCTTTCAAAATAAAGTTGAAAAGTAAGCAATGAAATTTTTGTCAAACTTTTCAGAGAATAACTGAAAACATACTTTATTATGGTATATCGTGATATATATCGTTATCGTGATATAAAATAATCCCTATCGTGATATATGATTTTTTTCCATATCGCCCAGCACTAGTATACAAGTAACGTGAAGCCGACCGGGACCGCCGGCAGCAAACATCGTAAAGTAAAAAAAAATATGTTACGCAACAACGATGTTAATCCATGAAAAAAGTCTCAAACAAAGACAATAAGATGGTTTCGTAACATTTATATCTGTAAGAACTACGTAGTTAGCTTTTTTATGTCACCATCCTTTTCGAAGATGTCTTGGCTAAATTACCGAGTGCCTTCTGGGTAGCCCTTACTTCCAAGGGTGGTGTCGGAAAATCTCAGTTTTGAGGGTGATACAGCCCTCAAACTCGTCCGACAACTTGACTTTCTAAGAATCGGGACAGCACTTGCACTTAGCAGGAGCGCACATTTTTGAGATTGAGGGTTGAGATTGAGGGTTAAGGGAGGAATTGGAATTCACCCTAAGTTCAACTAAAGGAGTCTCATAAGCCATCAGAAACTGATGTTAAACTTCACATGGACAAACAAGAAGATTGTTGAAAGGAGGTTTTGTGGATAGATTGAGAACTATTTAGAGAAGTATTCGGACCTTATTCTCTGTGAAACATGGCGGTGGTTGTGCCATGGTTTGGGCCTATTCTGCTCTATACAGGCCATCATATTCTGGTTAAAAAAGAATCCTTAAAATGCACTTAAAGGTTCTGATCTCAGTCAGTCCTGTCCTGACGTCCTGTTCTGATCAAGAGTTAGTGGAAACATTTAAGGGGTCACACAAAGAAATATTTGATCCATTATTTATTTCCATCTAGACATCAGTGACCAAGGATGTCATCAATGGAAGCAAACAATGCAACGCGTCCGACCGCTCGTGTTGATTTTTAACGACAGCTGTGGACAATCTGGTTTATTCTTCTAAACTTCTTCTTCCAGAGAACAAGAGGATTCATGAGACTGATTCAGAGTCAGAGGATGAAGAGGAGCAGGAGTACAACACCGGTGGGTGAACACACGAGGACTGTCAGAAACCAGAAGTTAAATCTAGTCTGAAATAACTTAGTTCTGTAGTGTTTAGTTTATCGTCTCTCTTTATAAGACTACGGATTCTGAGTAGGACCAACAATAATCCATAAATAAGACTTGGCTTTGGCTGGAATACAGTGACTTCATTCTCCATGTATGCAAAAGGGGTCAAACCTGCATCTCAGCAGTGGATGCAGGACATGACAATGTGACAGTGGAAGACAGGTTTCAACACTGATGCACCAACTCCTGCCCAGCGCCCATGATGGTGACACACAGGAGAAACCCAGTTAGATACAAGGATCATGGCCAGAACATAATATCAGAAATTATGTTTATATATGTTCTGGACAAACAGGTCCCGTGACCTCTAGACCTCAAAGCGCTAATTATGCCATTACAAGTTCTTACCGTTAAATTGAGAGGAATTACAGCTGCTCCATTTTCATAGCAAACATATCTTAGTTCATGAGGAAGTGAACCAAGCATCTATTAGCTTAGGCTTAGCTAATAGATGCTTAGTTTAGCTTAGTTTAGGCTTAGCTAATAGATGCTTAGTTTAGCTTAGTTTAGGCTTAGCTAATAGATGCTTAGTTTAGCTTAGTTTAGGCTTAGCTAATAGATGCTTGGCTTAGCTTAGCTTAGGCTTAGTTTAGGCTTAGCTTAAGTTTATTTCTGTATTTCTGTAGCACATTTCATACACAAAGGCAACTTAAAGTGCTTTGCAAATAAATAAATAAAAACAGCCTAAGAATGCAAGTAAAACAGAGAGAAAAGTTTTCACTCATCACCCTCCCTGCTGCTAAATCATATTATTACTTTTACTAAACGGTGGTTAAATCAATCATCTAATAAACAAAGCTAACTTACCTTGGAGTAAATGTAGGTGTGTTTTGTAACCTTCCCCACATTTAGTTGTGGACGGACACATAACTGAACCACAGCCTGCATCTTTCCAGCATTTGTTTTATCTTGGGAAAGGGAATAAAAATGTCCCTCCAAACGTTCTGGACACCTCGAGTCACTGTTGCAGGTCCCCAGCAGCAATATTTCACCATGGAGTTATCATAGTATAATATTAACACTGATGATAGGCATCGGAAATATAACAAATTAACACAGTCCTTAACGCAGGAGCAGTAAGAATGTCCGACCTAGCAACAGTAACTAGGGACCTTTCCGTTTACGGAGAGGTCAATTATGGAATGAACTTGTATTTCTCACCACTGACATTCTGTGGCTTTTTACATACTGGAGCGAGCAAGACCAACAGATTTAGCAAACACAAGGCCTTACAGCAGTGCCTCTCACATAGTGGGGGCCCTTTGGGGGGGCACGGTGCGATGCCATGGGGGGGCGCATGTGACCCAGGGGAACATGCTTTTTTTTTTTTTTGCTGTACTGGAATAAAGTGTAATTGCACATATACTCCAGTAGGTGGCAGTGGCGCTCTCATTGTTACGGTGTGTTCAGGGAGTATTGGCTGTATTGTGTTGCATACAGACATGAGCACAAACAGCACAGAGCAGGAGATATGAAGAGAACAAACCCTCAAGAGACACCACAGAAAAATATTTAACAGGCATGAAAAGAAAAGGAGGAGAGAGATGGAGATGATGAGACAAACGAAAGTCACCAGAAAGTTAAGACGAGGAAATATGACGATGCTGATGTAGCGCTGCTTCACTGAGACTACGGTGGGATTGATGCACTTTAAGATAAGATAAGGATATTCCTTTATTGTCCCACAATGGAGAAATTTACATTGTTACAGCAGCAAGTGAAAAGTGAAAAATAGCAATAAAGAAGAAAATGGACAAATAATAATAAAATTTGATAAAAAACAATAATAAAACAAACAATAACCACAATAGAGAAATATATAATAAATAATAACTCTGACTTTATTTACAAAGGATATGTTGGTAGTGATTACTATACCAGAGATAAGTTATTGCACCTGTCAATGAATATGTATATGTATATTGCACACAATAGAAATTACAGGCTAAAAAACATTTTTAATAAAGTTATTCTTTGTTATAAGTTGATCTATATTTCTTTCGTTTCTGTTTCCCTCAATGTTAATAAGGATACAGTATTATGCAGAGGTGGGCTTATAGCAATTTTATAGACAAATGATACTATTTATAATTGTAAGTATGGATACGTTTCCTCCAGAATGCATAAAATTAAGTGTGGGGTGCCCCAAGGGTCAATCATAGGTCCACTTCTTTTTAATCTGTATATGCTTTCCCTTGGGGACGTCATCAGGAGACATGGCATCAGCTTCCACAGTTATGCAGATGATACACAGCTGGACATCGCCGTGTCTCCTGATGACACAGGACCAATTGATGCACTTTTTAACTGTATTTTAGATATTAAGACATGGATGGCAGAGAATTTCCTACAGCTCAACCAGGACAAAACTGAGGTCTTAGTTATTGGTCCTGAAGGCCAGAGAGAGAAATTTTTACTAAAACTACAAGACTTGAAACCTGCACAATGTGCCAAGAACCTGGGCGTCATTTTTGACTCTGAGCTTAATTTTATTTCTCATATCAAAAATGTAACAAAAATAGGTTTTTATCATCTGAAGAATATAGCCAGAGTCCCCCCGTTTCTCTCTCAGGCTAACACGGAGGTGCTGATGCATGCTTTTATCTCTTGTCGCTTAGACTACTGTGATGTCTGTGGAGGTCAATGTTAAAAAAAAACTTAAAAAGATGCAAAAGCTGCCACCATGACCGGCGCTATTCTAGAAAATTATTTAAAAAAAAAAATGTATTCTGTATTTTGAGATATTTATATAAAATATTTATATTTACTTATGTGTTGATTTATTAAATTAAGTCAAAGGAAATTAAACCAGTGGCGCACAACATAGTAATTCCATGTACTTTCTTTAACTATTTTTTTATTTTTCTTCTTTTTTTTCCAAAGATGATATGAAGAGCCCCCAGACTGAGAAGGTAGGAGTTTTATGATTTATTCTTTAATAATTACAATAATAGTTAATAATTACTGCCTTACATGTTGACGTAATTTCGTCAGTGTTTATATGTGTGACATCATTAGAGCTGGAGAAGCACAGACTCCCTAAATCTACCCTTTTACTCAGTCCTGCAATGCTGCATTGGCGTGTCAACTTAGATGACCCCATAACATCCAGGAACTTGGGGAAGATTACTTTTATTGTATACTTCCTCACGCCTCAGTGGAGGTCTTCAACCATCTCAATGACCTCAGACCTGTTGATAGGTGACCCTTAGATTCAGCTTCCTCTGTGGAAAGAAGTGTTGGTTTCACTTGTTTAAGCAACTCACCAGAGATCGTACATAACAATATTCCTCAGTGTCTCGCTTTCATGAACCATTACAGCGTTCTGTTATCTGAAAATGTTTTCTTTCCTCTACTTTATAGTCCACAGTGAAATCTGGTGGGTCTCTGGGGAACACTGGTGTGTTAGAGTGGTACAGGACATGTATGAGGGCAGCATTACAGCAGTGAAGTTCAATAATAGGAGTCACTGATGGGTTTCAGGTGGAAGGAGGACTGTATCAAGAATCAGCCTTGAACACCTCTTTGTTGCTGGGATGATGAATAGGTTGACAGATGAGATCAGACAGAAGTTGCCATAAAAAGGAAAGTAGGAAGCAGGTGTAAGAAAACCCGGAGACATGGAGATATGCACTAAAGAGAAGAACAATGAAGGTCAGTCTCAGCTAAACAAAATATATGTATAATTGACAGGGACGCAGGTGGAACAGTGAACATGCAAAGAGTAGAGTTAAGGACCGTTTAGGAGTTAAAATAGTTGGATCCAACTATTCAGAGCAATGAAGAGCGTGGAAAAGAGGTGTTGAAAAGAGTACAGATGAAGTGGAGAGTTCGGAGAAGAGTATCTAAAGTTATCTGTGATGGAAGAGGAGCCGTAAGAGTAAAGACAATACTGTAATGAGACTAGTGAGACAAGGTCTTCTCTATGACTTGGAGACAGTGCCAGTGACAGAAAGCAGAGAGATGGAAGTGTCACAGATTAAAAAGATTGTGATGAGGGTGGATAGAAATAAGAACAAACACATCAGAGGAACAATCAGGATTAGATGTCTTGAAGAAAAAAGGCTAGATTGAGAGGGTTTGGACTAGAGGTCTTCGGAACTACACGAAAACAGAGGTTCCAACCCGACCTGAATCGGGTCTTGGGTCCATTCAGAAGACATGACTCCGGGTTCGGGTCGGAATCGGTACAGTTAGTCTCGGGTCCGGTCGGTGCTCTCTGACAGGCTGGGTCCACGTTTACTCGAGAGGGGTAAAGATATTGGCAGTGGCAGCCAATGTCAGGACTCGGGGCAGTTTAATTAATTATTCATTAACGTGGCGTGTTTGTCATGAAACTACCGTGTTGCCGTAGCGTGTTATTACCGGTTTGCCTGGCAGCTGTAAAGCACAACGGATCGCCAACATGATAACGTTGGATCAGAGAACACATTTACGACACATCCTGACCGGTGTAGGCTATTAGCATTAGCAGTTGCTATCAATAACATATGTATCGACAAAGAAAATAATGACGTTGATTTATTGTTGTTTACACCACGTAGCATATGTAGCAACTGAACCGGGTAGAAGAAGACAACTTTAGTTAAGAAAATCAAGTTTTATTCAAGGCTAGACAACTTTAACATGAGCAACTATGGGCTGGATTGTCTGAGTTTTATTAAGGTAATTCGGTTCAGTTCGTGGTCGAAAACTAAAGACTCAGGTCGGGTCGGTTCCGGGTCCGAAAATTCCGGGTCCATTCGGGTTCGGACTCCCGGACTTATGATAATTAGCTCGTGTCGGGTAGGTTTCGGGTCGAATTTTCATGGGTCCATTCGGGTTCGGGTCCATGAAAGTGGACCCGTGAAGACCTCTAGTTTGGACCAATAAAGAGGATGGATAGTGAATACATTGATAGAAGAATGCTGAAGATATGGCTGCCAGGCAGGAGAAAAATAGTGAGACCAAAGTGGAGATTTTTAGATGGAGTGAAAGAGAATATGCAATTGGTTGGTGTAACAAAGATGCAGGATAAGATGGAACCAGATGATCAACAGTTAAAACTCCTTAAGAGAAAAGTCAAAAGAAGTCGTAGTTTGATTTTAGTTACACTGTTTTTGTGGGCATTGAAATTAAGATCCTCAACTAGAATCAAACTGAGACTCTTCACATGGTCATTGCATTTAGTGCTGAGGCAATCACTTTTTCTTCACCTCCTTTTATTTTTATCCATCTATCCATCCATCAACTTCCGCTTGATCCAAAGTCGGGTCGCGGGGGCAGCAGCTTCAGCAGAGGGGCCCAGAACTCCCTCCCCTCGGCCGCTTCCACCAGCTCCTCTGGGAGAATCCTGAGGTGCTCCCAGGCCAGCCGAGAGATATAGTCTCTCCAGCGGGTCCTGGGTCTTCCCCGTGGTCTTCTCCCAGTTGGACATGCCCGAAACACCTCTCCAGGGAGGCGTCCGGGGGGCATCCTAACCAGATGCCCGAACCACCTCAACTGGCTCCTCTCGATGTGAAGGAGCAGCGGCTCTACTCTGAGTCTCTCCCAAATGACTGAACTTCTCACCTTATCTCGAAAGGAGAGTCCAGCCACCTTGCGGAGAAAACTCATTTCCGCCGCTTGTATCCGCGATCTCATTCTTTCGGTCACTACCCACAGTTCGTGACCATAGGTGAGGGTTGGAACAAAGATCGACCTGTAAACAGAGCCTTGCATTTTGGCTCAGCTCTCTCTTCACCACAACGGACCGGTACAGAGTCTGCACCACAGCAGACGCTGCACCAATCCGTCTGTCGATCTCCCGCTCCTTTCTCCCATCACTCGTGAACAAGACCCCAAGATACTTAAACTCATCCACTTGAGGCAGAACCTCACTCCCGACCCGGAGGAGGCATTCTACCGTTTTCTGACTGAGAACCATTGTCTCAGATTTGGAGGTGCTGATTCTCATCCCTGCCGCTTCACGCTTGGCTGCGAACCACTCCAGCGAGAGCTGCAGATCCCCACTCGATGGCGCCAACAGGACCACATCAACTGCAAACAGCAGAGACGAGATCCCGACACCACCGAACCGGAACCCCTCCGCTCCTTGACTGCACCTAGAAATTCTGTCCATAAATGTTATGAACAGAATCGGTGACAAAGGGCAGCCCTGGTGGAGTCCAACTCTCACTGAAAACGAATCTGACTTACAACCGGCAATGCGGACCAAGCTCCCACTCCATCTGTACAGGGACTGGACAGCCCGTAACAACGGGCCCAGCACCCCGTACTCCCAGAGTACCCCTCAGAGGACACCCCGAGGGACACGGTCAAATGCCTTCTCCAAGTCCACAAAACACGTGTGGACTGGTTGGGCAAATTCCCATGATCCCTCCAGGACCCTAGTGAGGGTATAGAGCTGGTCCAGTGTTCCACGACCAGGACGGAACCCGCATGTTCCTCCTGAATCCGGGATTCGACAATCGATCGAACTCTCTTCTCCAGCACCCCTGGATAGACCTTACCAGGGAGACTGAGGAGTGTGATTCTCCTGTAATTGGAAAACACCCTCCGGTCCCCCTTCTTAAAAAGGGGAACCACCACCCCGGTCTGCCAATCCAGAGGTGCTGCCCCTGATTTCCATGCGATGTTGCAGAGACGTGTCAACCAAGACAGTCCTACAACATCCAGAGCCTTCAGGAAATCTGGGCGGATCTCGTCCACCCCCGGAGCCCAGCCACCGTGCAGCTTCTTAACTACCTCAGCAACCTCAGCTCCAGTAATGGACGAGTCCACCCCCAAGTCCACAGGCTCAGCATCCTCCACGGAAGACATGTTGGTGGGATTGAGAAGGTCCTCGAAGTATTCCTTCCATCGCCGTATGACATCTCCAGTTGAGGTCAGCAGCACCCCACCCCCACTATACACAGTGTTGGTGAAGCACTGCTTTCCCCGCCTGAGCTGTCTGACGGTTTGCCAGAATCTCTGTGGAGCCAATCAAAAGTCTTTCCATGGCCTAACAAAACTCCTCCCACACCCGAGTTTTCGCCTCAGAGACCACCAAAGCTGCCGCCCGTTTGGCCTGCCGATACATGTCTGCTGATTCCGGAGTCTTACAAGCTAACCAAGCCCAGTAGGACTCCTTCAGTCTGACGGCCTCTCTCACCCGAGGTGTCCACCACCGAGTTCGAGGATTGCAGCCACGACAGGTACCGACGATCTTATGGCCACAGCTCCGGTCAGCCGCTTCAGCAATGGAGAGGCGCAGGACATGGCCCATTCAGACTCAATGTCCCCCACCTCCCCCGGGATGTGATTGAAGCTTTGTCGGAGGTGTGAGTTGAAGATCTTTCTGACAGGTTCCTCTGCCAGACGTTCCCAGCAAACCCTTACTACACGTTTGGGCCTACCAGGTCTGACCGGCGTTCTCCCCTGCCATCTGATCCAACCCACCACCAGGTAGTGATCAGTTGACAGCTCAGGTTCTCTCTTTACCCGAGTGTCCAAAACATATGGCCGAAGATCAGATGATACGACTATAAAGTCGATCATCAATCTGCGGCCAAGAGTGTCCTGATGCTACGTGCATTTATGGACACTCTTATGCTTGAACGTGGTGTTCGTTATGGACAAACTGTGACGAGCACAGAAGTCCAACAACAAAACACCACTCTGGTTCAGATCAGAGAGGCCGTTCCTCCCAATCACGCCCCTCCAGGTACCACTGTCATTGCCAACGTGAGCGTTGAAGTCCCCCAGGAGAATAAAGGAGTCCTCATTTGGGGCGCTTTCCAGCACCCCCGCCAAGGACCCCAAGAAGGCTGGGTACTCTGAACTGTCATTTGGCGCATAAGAGCAAATGACAGTCAGAGCCCGTTCCCTGACCCGAAGGCGCAGGGAAGCTACCCTCTCATCCACTGGGGAAAACCCCAACGTACAGGCTCCAAGCTGAGGGGCTATAAGCAAGCCCACACCAGCCCGTCGCCTCTCACCCTGGGCAACTCCAGAGTAGAATAAGGTCCAGCCTCTCTCTCGAGAAGATTGGTTCCAGAGCCCAGGCTGTGCGTCGAGGTGAGCCCGACTATATCTAGTCGGTACCTCTCGACCTCACGCACAAGCTCAGGCTCCTTCCCCGCCAGAGAGGTGACGTTCCATGTCCCAGCAGCCAGTTTCGTCAGCAGAGGGTCGGCACACCAAGGCCCACGCTTTTGGCTGCCACCCATACCACACTGCACCCGACTCCTATGGCCCTCCCTGCAGGTGGTGGGCCCATGTAGCTCCTTCAGGCTGAGCCTGGCCGGGCCCCATGGGTGAAGGCTCGGCCACCAGGTGCTCCTAAACGAGTCCCTCCCCCAGGCCTGGCTCCAGGGTGGGGCCCCAGTGACCCTAATCCGGGCGAGGGACATCGAGCTTTTGTTTTAGTTTTATCCATAAGACTCGTGTGAATCGCTCTTATTCTGGCCTGTCTCCCAGGACCAGTTTGCCTTGGGTGACCCTACCAGGGACAAATGCCCCGACAACATAGCTCCTGGGATCATTCGGGCACACAAACCCCTCCACCACGTTAAGGTGGCGATTCAAAATAACCAAAATAACCAAAAAAAATTTTTTAGCTCTTTGTTCACTTGAAGGACATTTTGTTGCATCCAGTTGTTAATCTTAAGGCACTAACATAAGTCAATAGGACTGTAGTCCTTTAGTGAGCCTACTGGATAGATCAGGGTATCATCTACATAGCTAAGCAAGAACCCACAGTCTGTTCCTACACTGATGTGTCAGGATGGATGAGTCATGTGTTGAGCCACTGGGCCACTAAATGAGTTGAAACCATGTTTGAGTCACAAATAACTTGTACATTGATTGCACGTAGGGTTCAGATAGACTCTGACTCTGACTCTTTATAGTTATGTGAGTACAGTTAATGGTACTGATTATATTTAGGAAACCTGACGTTGCTGCAAATTGGCTCTTAATCTTGGCCTGTTCTCCCATCCTGTAAAGAAACATGATCCATTGACTCGTCTAATGATGTCATCAAAAACGGCAGCATTATTGTGCTCAGAGAAATATGTGATATCCTAGGCCTAAAGAGCTTTAGGCAGACAATTTAACATTATATACAGTTAATCAAAATCGAACACATACCTCTCGGCTGATTCCCACAAGAAAGAGCCAGTTGCCAGAAACCCAACACCTGTACTGGGATGTGTGGTTCTGGTGGGTTGGTCTATTAAACACTGGACCCTGTTGAGCACATAGATCCAAGAGCACTGCTCTAGTTAATCTAAATCAGTCCTATCAGCCGGTCATCATCATGGGCCAGGAAAACCTTTGAGGTCCTTAAAAACCCTCTCCATCCTGATCCTTAAGGATCATAATCCTCCAGATGAGCCAGTCCAGCTACATGCAGCATTATCCATGATTTAACAGAATGACTCTGTCTTAAAAACTGTCCTGTCTGACACCTGAGGGGAACCATTGGAGTCACTGGGGCCCTCAGTTTCCAGATAAATTTGTTTTCTTGATGGCAACAAACTCATAATGAGGGAAAGCAGTCATATAATGTCTTCCAATATTATTATCTGATCATGAATAATCTGTTTATTTTCCAGGAAAGAAAAATTCCATCCTGGGTGAGTGAAGTCTTTATTATGCTTGACCTTTGACTGATTTACTAAGACATTTAGGGCCTGATCTTCTGCCAAACCTCCTAAAGCCACTATTAAAGGTGGGGTAGGTGTTCTTTTTTTTTGCAGCACTTTTTACAATATTGCCTGAAAATCTTTTCACATTCCCATTGCACCCACTGAAATAAAATGTTTGCAAAGGTTTTGGTCCAGTCTAGAGGGTATAATCAGAGAAAAACTCTGACCAATCAATGTACTGATCATCTTTACATTTATTGGCTGCCTAATACATCCATCAAATATCAATACACTCCCCCCCCACCCCTCCCTCCCTCCCTGCGGTTCATGTAGTCGTGAATAATGTGAAGGCGTGGTTTCGAGGGGTGGGCTGAAGAGGAGGCGGCGGAGCCTTTGGGAGGAGGGAGGGAGTGTATATTTTATATATATATGTAATCTCACTTGAGTTGGATTATATTTATATGTAATCTTACTTGAGTTGGATTGCTGGAACCGTTTTTTTCAAAGAACACCTACCCCACCTTTAAGGGATAGCGGGTAGTGGGAGGGGCATTCCCCCGCAAAAAACGCAATCTTCCACCTCCCTAAACCCCCGATCTTACCTGCGCTAACCGCTATATTATGCATATATTATGCATAGGAGTGGTTAGGGCGTTCCACCTGTTTAACCAATCAGTGCGTCAGTAGCCATTGCCTTTAAGAGCAGGTTGCGCTACCCACAACCCACTATGGAGCGTCTTTTTGTTTGTGGAGATTTAAATCCAATGTCCGCTGCACTGCCAGTGCCAATGGCCGCTGTTTAGCTTTCCCTCATTGTTTTTTTTCTCTGGGTGGTGGCGAAGGATGTGCGCCGTCATGTTCATGGTGTTACCACAGTAAGAGATTTGACTGCAACAAAGCTTACATATGGCTTTCCTCATATCGAGCTCTCCTGCCCCATGCTTTTTATAAAAACCAAATTAAGTCCATACGTGGGGGTGGTGGGGGAAAGAGTTGAGGCTCTGTGAAAGTACTCAGCTTGCTGCACTCCGCCATTTTGTCGCGTGAATTTGCCAGCATTCGGGTACTATGGTGACACCCGTGCTTCTATTTTCACGGAGCCACCCGGACTCTTTACCCCACCATTAAATAAATAAAAATCGATTCTTGTACGAGAATCGATTTTTAAAAATCCCCAGAAAAAGATCGCAATTAACATAAAAATTGTTTTTTTTGGCCCAGGCCTAGTGTTCTCTGATCTCCTCGTTTCCTCCACACCAGACATCTGAATGAGATCATGCCACAGCTGAACAGACTGACGTGTCTGGACGTGACTATTCCCACATCCACCACAACTGCTGACCAGACATCCTCTGACCTTAGAGAATAAAAACATATGCAAGTAATGCGGTGATGCGTAATCGAGAGGTAGAGCCATTTGTGCATGTCCACATGTGACCAGGTGGACACACATTTATGCCATTTGGATGCCCTCTTTTACGCGCCGACATGCGGGTTACACTTTCCGGAAAGTTGGTATCTTGCGATTGCAGGTTGCGGGTAGCGGGTGGTCTGACCACCCACTACTCGCTATCCTAAACCTGCGATCGCAAGATACAGAGTTTGCGGAAAGCGCAGAAGACATTCCCATTGCCACGCCTACAATGTGAGTAAGGGACTCGGCAAGGCAGGTAGCAGCTTTAGGGAGGCGGAAGATTGCATTAGCGGTTAGTGAAGGTTCCTAAACCTGCAATTTGCGGGAAGCGGGAGATGTACAATCGGGGCCTTACTGTAAATGTTCCTGTGTCCAGAGACAACCCATCCAGGACCTGAAGATCAGTGGTTACTGTGATGGAAAAGTCATTGGTGGAAAGGTTGTGCGGAAATCTGGTCGGCGTACATACCAAACAAAAACAAAGGAGAAGAAGTTTTTCTTCTACCTGGGAGTGACCGATGAGACTGACTGCATCAGAGTGATGGTGTACGGGACGGAGCGCTATAATTACTTTGAGGTGGGGAAGTTCTTCAACTTCAGAAATGTAATCAAGGATGGGAAGGAAGACGTCATGAAAGTGACCAGAAACACCACAGTTTCAAAGCCAGCTGAGTTCAACATCCCCAAAGATCTGGAGGTGAAGGCTCAGACGATCATTTATAACCACAGTCCATTTTGCTCCATCGCAGAGGTCAACAGCTCTGGAGACAAGACTGCAGTGAGTGTTGAAGGAACTGTTAAAGAGGTACGTTCCAGTGAGCAGTTTGTTGGCATGTTCAGGAGAACGTATCTAGTTCAGTTGATCCAGTGTTTTGATCCTGTGGTTTTGGTTTGTTTAGATTGATCCACGCGAAACTGTCAAATTAAAGAAAGATAAACGGAGGAAGAAAGATTTAGTCAGATTCAGACTAAAAGATGAGACCGATTCCATCTGGATCACCCTGTGGCATCACGACATCCAAGCAGCTCAGAGGAACATCAGTTGGAGATGTCATCCGGGTGGTCAACCTGAAGACCAGTCGCTACAACAACATCACATCTCTGAACTCAACTGACTTCACCGAAATTGTCAAGGTAGCTGTTGTTGTCCTGCTGAGGCTCTCCGTCTGAAGTGTCTGTTTGACATCGTTGGTATGACAACCCATGTAGCTGGTAAATATGACTCCAGACAAAATCCAGAAGCAGCAGGAGCAACTTGATGTTTCCTGTCTGACCTCATTAGTCTGTCAGAGGTTTGTGGAGGAGTTCTTCACAACGTCGCTTCAGATGTTCACTCCTCCACAGCTCTCTGAAGGTCCCACCACAGCGTTTCAGTCAGATTCAGGTCTGGACTTTGATTTGGGTCATTCCAGAATCCTTGTAGATCTGCTGCTGTGTTTGGACCATTGTTCTGTCACATGACCTGGTTTCAGCCAGTCTTTCGCTGTCAGATGGATCACATGTGACATGTGATCGACCTCACAGTTTGTTTAAGAACGACGGTAACGTTCCAGTTAGTTACAGCTGGTTTGACATAGTCACACCTTCTCATCCTGGATGGCGTTGGTGCAACAGAGCAGTTCAGAAGAACCTGTCAAGTTCTGCTTTGACCTATTTACTTCGGAAAGGATTGATTTCTCAATCTTCAGCTTGTCCTGACCTCAACCGTCTCTATTCTCATGTAGGTACAAAGTGTTGCTGCCCAGAAGGTTACCATGGAGATTATCGGCATCATCAAAGCTGGGAAGATTCAGACTGAGCTGGAGGCTCAGATCAACGACCAGGTGGAGACATTGGTCGCAGATTCTTCTCACCTGGCCAAAGTGTTGGGCGTCAGACTGGAGGGCGACATTGAAGACAGGCTCCTGGGGAAAATACCGATTTCTCTACAAGGAAAAATAAAAGGAAACAAGATCGTAAAGCTTGAAGCTGTTTAAGAGTTGTGAAAGTATTGTCATACTTTGGGGTTCATCTTTGTGGTCTTGAGTTTGGTTTTTATGTGTTTTCATGGTTTTCTTGGTTTTGTCTACTCTTGTGTTTCTTTCCATTGATGTTAACTTTTTTCCTGGTTTGCTTTGAAAGTCTGTCCTTCCTCCATTCAGTTCTGTTTGACTTCCCCTTGTTCATCTCCCTGATCGTTTGCTCTTGGGTTTATTTGAGTCTTGTCTCTTGTCTCGTGTTCCTGTCCTGCTACCTTGTGAATGTCATGGCCTGGTCGCCATGGCAGCCCTGTGTGTATGTCTGTGTCAAGTTGGCGTCTCTCCCTGTCTTTAGTGGTTCCTGTTTTACTTTGAAAGGTCTGTCTTGTCTTCAATGTTTTCTGCTTTGCCTTCTCCCTCTTGTTACCTTGATTCCCTGCACCTGCCTCTGGTTTGTTCCTCTGTGTATTTCAGTCCTGTCTCTTCCCTTGTCTGCGTGGGTCCATTAGTTTTCGTGGCATGTTGCGTGTTTTGCAGTCCTGCTTGTTCCCCTCTCATCGTCCTTCTCATCTCCCCTGGGCTTGGACTTTAAGTTAAGTTTGTATTTTGTGTTTTTGTGTTTTCGTGGTTTTGGGACTTTTGGGATTACTGGAGTTTTTTTTTTTACTTACTGGATTTTGGATTTTGGTGTTTTTGTTCAATAAACCCTTTTTGTTTCATACCCTTGCTCCTGGGTCCTCCCTCCTACACCTACAAAACATGACAGAATGGACCCACCATACATCGGACCCAGCAGGAGGCATCACTGCCTTCTGGGGGGCAAAAGCCCCAAAAGCCTCCAGCAGGCTGGCAAGAGCTCGGCGTGGGGGCCGGCCCACTATTTGGCAGAACTGGCCTCTGAAGAGGATGACCGAACGCCTCGGAACAGGCAAGGTAGGCGCTCGCGATCTGGGGTGACCCCATGGATGGTCAGTCATCGGAGGGCTCCTGTCGCCACGGTGGCCTTGGAGGCCACGTCACCTCCAAGCGCGCATCCCAGTGCGTGTCCCGGAGTGCACATCCCCCTCGGCCCAGGGGCGGCGCTAGGGGGTAGCTTGCAGTTGCTATAGCAACCCCAAAATATGGCCTAGCAACCCCAAGAATTGAGACTATTAAAAATGAAAAAATCTTAATTGTGTTAAATAAAATAAAAATTGTGACAATTTAATTTAAAATTAATTTCATGTCTTTTTGTTTTAAATTAAAATAAAAGGAAGACGATTAAAAACGATGAGAGAGAGACTCGTCTCGCGAGAGCTGGCCTGCAGGGGTCACGCGAAGTCAGCTTGTGAAAAAAAAACCGGGCCATTAGAAAAATTACATCAAAATGGAGGCTATCTGTTGAAGCATAAGTCTGCCAGATCTCTTCTGATGTGTACTTATGTGAATATTAACTGGTTAAAATGTGATGAACATGTTATTGTCAAATGATTTGTAGTCTGGGCTGTTAATGTGCATTTCTCACTGCTGTGAAAAGCGGCATGACTATATGGTAAAATTATAATAACGAACTTCAAATTGATTTTTTTTTATCTGTTTCATGGCATCCGCGCTAGTTTCAGATAGCGCTGATTAGAATGAGTTGGCCGGTAATGACATACATATCCATATTTATGCTATTTAATTGGTATTGCAATTAAATTGTCCAGCAACTCCATACAATTGTTTAGCAACCCCTAAGCAACTGCTATGAAAATGTTCTGCCGCCGCCACTGCCACTGCGAGTGCGGCCCTGGAGACTATTCGCAGCCTCACTTTCCCGTGTCTCCGAGGCGGCGGAGGCGCCCTCACCTTCCCATGTTATGATTGCCAGTAGTTTTTCTTTGGAAAAAAATAAATATCTGTTCATTTAAAAAGTCAAAACTATTTTTGAATTTGTTCAAAGTATTGATGTAATGATCTTAGGTATACGGGTGTATTATTGGTTATCAGTATCGGCCTTTAGGAGCTAAAGGTTATCGGTATCGGTTTTTAAAAACACCCTAATTTAAATAAGCTTTTTTTGATATCTTACCTCCTACTCTCCTTTATTTGGTCCAAAGACTCTTGACAAGTATGAGGCCCTCTATTCTACAGTTTATACAGTCCATGTTGTCCAGCCACTACAACAGAGATGTTTCAGTTTAATCACCAATCAAAAAGCATTCAGATCCTCTATTTCCTGTGTGCTCTGGTGAGCACCCTGTTTGTTCTCCATCCTCCCACTGATCCCTGCTGTTATTAGTTCACTTCCTAAATCAATCGGACACATTACTGCCAGCCACGTTGACACAGCAACAGCGATTATTGGGTGTTTTCTCTTTATTTAGCCGCTCTTGTGACTTTCTTGTCGTGAACTCAGCAACAGAGCTGAGGAACCGCCATCTTGCTGTCTTGCCGAGCCAAGGCCCAGCAGCAGTTGTTTCATTCATGCCGAATGAAACAAATGCTGAAAACATCTCTCACTTTATACACTACTCACAAAAAGATATTCAGCTTTTGGTTGAAATTTCAGGACGAGCCTAAAATGCATTAAAACCACTACAGGTGACCTTAATGTGACCTTCCCTAAGCTTTTGAATGCACATGTCCAACTGTTAAATGTTTCAGGAAATTTTGCACACGTTGCTGTTCTCTAACAAGGAGCTTAACGGCAAAAATCACAGCTGGTGTGTGATCCTTGAATTGACCAATAAATGTCCTAGTTCAATTAGAGCTGGTGTTTAAACAGTCGTCCTCATCATGCTGTTCACATATTGACATCATGAGACCAAGACGACACCTAACAATGGATCAACAGTCCCTTGCCATTGCGATGCTTCAAACAGGACGATTCTCAGATGGAAGTGGCAACTGAGCTTGGAGTGTCACAGAGTGTCATCAGCAGAAATGATGGCCGGCAATGATATTGGAGACGTCAGGGAGAGCGCTATGCACCAGCCACTGTTGTCACCAGGCGAGCTTTTGGTGGTGGCGGTGTTACAGTGAGGGCAGGGGTGTCCACTTGGTACAGAACTGCCCTACACTTTGTGAATGGTACAGTGACAAGCCCATACTACCTGAATAACATCATTAACCCAGTGATTGTGCCCCTACATGAACAACACAGGCCTAATTTCATCTTTATGGACGACAATGCTCCTGCTCATCTAGGTCGCATCATCAGGGAGCGGCTGTTGGAGACTGGTGTACCTCAAATGGAATGGCCTGCACTTTCTCCAGACCTGAATCCCATTGAAAATCTGTGGGATCAGCTGAGTCGCCATGTAGAGGCTCGAAACTCTCAGAACCCCTGAACCTCGATGACCTGAGGGCTGCCCTTAAAGAAGAGTGGGATGCCATGCCTCAGCAAACAATAAGTTGCCTTGTGAACAGCATGAGACGTCGTTGTCGAGCTGTAATTGATGCTCAAGGGCACATGACGAGATATTGAGACGTTTAAAATTTTTTGTTGCAGTGTAACTACCATTGTTGTTACCTTTTGTTTCAATAAATTTTTTGAGATGAGGAAATCACCAGTGCATCCGTCTACTTGAATTGTCTTACTTTCATGTTATGATATCACTGTAGGATTAATTTATTGCATTTTCCATAAATTTCACCTGAAAGCCAAATATCCTTAACTTTTTGTGAGTAGTGTATATATATATATATATATATATATATAGATATATATATATATATATATATATATATATATATATATATATATATAGATATATATATATATATATATATATATATATATATATACAGTCATGGAAAAAATTATTAGACCACCCTTGTTTTCTTCAGTTTCTTGTTCATTTTAATGCCTGGTACAACTAAAGGTACATTTGTTTGGACAAACATAACGATAACCACAAAGATTGCTCATAAGAGTTTTATTTAAGAGCTGATATCTTACCATTTTCCTCCATGGTTTTCTTGATTATAACCTAAATCACTTAAGTTTTTACATCAATAGCTATGGCGTTGTACTGCGAAAAACACTGCTTTTATGCATTCAGTGTTTTCTTTTCTGTCTGTTTGTCTGTTTTAGTCACATGATGACGTTTAGTGGTACCAGGTATTAAAATGAACAAGAAAGTGAAGAAAAAATGGTGGTCTAATAATTTTTTCCATGACTGTATATATATATATATATATATATATATATATATATATATATATATATATATATATATATATATATGCACTTCTCAGCACTCCTGATTTCATATTTGACATATATGCTTATGTTGCACCACACAGACAAACAAGGGCAGAAAGAGAGTGGAGAAAACATGCAGCAAAGGATTGTTGGCCAGGAATCAAACCTGGAACTGCTGCAGAAGTACTGTTGACAATAAAGCAGACTCTCACTTCCACCTGTGGGCGATGTTCTACTACTTGTTCTTACTTCTGTTTTTATTGTTTGTGCTTCTGATTTGCTCAAACATGAAACTGAAAGTGTTTCAGTTTGTGCAACAGTAAAGACCGAACCATTGCAGGAGAGGAGGAGGGGTGACCCTCTGCAGGAGGACTAACTGTTGAATGGAAAAAAAAAGGTTTTTGAGGGTAGAAACCCCTCTCTGCATGTTGATACGTTGGTGTTTCCTGTAGAAGTTCACTCCCAGGCAGCGGGCTGGTGAATCAGTACGGTAAGTGGTTTCTACGTCTCACCTGGACAGTTGACTGCCACGAAGAGCTTCTCTGAAGGAAAAGAAAACCAAATCTGGTGAACAAAGGTCGAAGTAAGTGTTACCTCCAGGATCAACTGCTGATCACAAACAATAATGTTTCTGAGCTGATGTTTTCCAAAGCTTATCTCTGCTCTGCTGTTTTCTGAATAAAACTGGAGAATTAATCTGGTTGATCTGGCCACCCCGCCAGCCAAGAGATGTAACCTCTCCAGCGTGTCCTGGGTCTGTCTCATGGTCTTCTCTTGGTTGGACATACCCAGAACAGCTCCCTCAATAGGCCCCCAAGAGGCAAACCACCGACCTTCTGACCCGAAGGTCTGGCCCCCAAGGCCTGGCCCCCAAGGTCTGGCCCCAAGGTCCTGCCACTCTGGAGGAAACTCATTTCAGCCACTTGTTTCTACGAGCTCTTTACCCATAATTATGACCACAGGTGAGGGTTGGAACAAAGACTGAACTTTTCACCACAACGGACCAGAACAGAGTTCACTGTCTGCAGTGGACGCTGCACGGATCCACCGGTCAATCGCTCTCTCCATTCTTTCCTCCCTCGTTCAATTCAATTCAATTTTATTTGTATAGCGTCTGTTACAATGTTAGTCGTCTCATGGCGCTTTACAGAGACCCAGATCATGACCCCCCCGAGCAAATATCTAATAACTAAAATTATAACTTTAAATCCAAATCGAGGGCCAGGAGGCTCCAGGACCGGGAGGTTCCAGGGCCGGGGGGCTCCAGGGAGTCTCCAGGACCTGGGGGCTCCATGACCGGGAGGCTCCACGGACCGGGGGGCTCCAGGGAGTCTCCAGGGAGGGACCGGGAGGTTCCAGGACCGGGGGGCTCCAGGACCGGGGGGCTCCAGGGAGTCTCCAGGACCGGGAGGTCTCCAGGACCAGGGGGGCTCCAGGACCAGGGGGCTCCACGACCGGAGGGCTCCAGGGAGTCTCCAGGACCGGGGGGCTCCAGGACCGGGAATCTCCAGGGCCGGGGGGCTCCAGGGAGGCTCCAGGACCGGGATGTTCCAGGACCGGGAGGCTCCAGGACCGGGAGTCTCCAGGACCGGGGGGCTCCAGGACCGGTGGAGTCCAGACCAGAGACCAGGTCTCATTCTCCTGGATGAGAGTCTGGAGCAGAAACTTGAGGTTAATGATGAGATCCGTCAGGACACGCGTCACCTCAGTCAGGAGGCCTCAGCAGAGATTCTTGTCTGCTGGTAGTCAGCTCAGATTTGTTCTTGTTAACAAGCATTTAAAGAATAAACAGTTTTAGTTGTGGTCATATCCAGTTTTTTTAGATTATATTTTGGGGAAAACATTTACGTCTGAAGTTGGAACTGGGAGCAGACTGGAACTGGAACTGACTTCTGTTTCTTCTTGTTGCTGCGTTCGTCTGGCTGCTGAAGATGTCTCTGAAGAACTTTGAGGCCAAGTGGAAAACGCAGCTGACCTTCATCCTGCAGGAGCTGGAAGACTCTCAGTTCAACGTCCTGCTGTTCCTGCTGGATAAAATCCCACAGGGAGTGAAGGGGGGGAAAGCAAGGGAGGAAATGACCAAAATAATCATCCAGTACTACGGGGTGGAGGAGTCTATCAACATCATCAAGAATGCAATGGATAGCAAGATCCCGAGGAGGGATGCCGCCATCCAGGACCTGCTGCGCCCCATGGTGGCCAAACTGCAGACAGGGCGCACGAAGAATAAAAGCGGTGAGTTCCAGAGAACATATTTACCTCTGCTTCGGCTAACATTTACTAAAACCGCAGAGGAAAATTCACTCTCCTGTAAATAAACTGACACTAAGATGTTTTTCAGGGAGGAGGAGCAGAGCTGTCAGCAATTCAGGCTCAGTGGGCAAGAAACAAAACCGTCCATCTGGTACGTTTGAAGCTGGACTTATATTTTACCTCTGCTTCCTGAACGACAGAGATTAACATTAATGTGACTCTGGAGTGACAGGACAGAGGAAATGGTTTCCTGCCATGACTGAAATGAAAATTTAAATCACACGACGCTTCAAAACTGAGTGTTCTGGTCCTGGATGGAGGAATACAGTAAACCCCCACACTTCACAGTTAATGGGGGCTCTGACCCCCCCTGCGAATGGTGAAACCCGCAATGTGCAGTACCCCCTCCACTTTTTTGAAAAAAAAAAGTGCACTTCGTTTGAATTTTTTTTTATTTTTAAATTTTTTTTCAAATATTTTTTTTTTTATGAATACTTTAAAAACCTCCGCATTGTACTGAGACCGTGAACTGTGAGGGTTTACTGTATTTCATATTTACCTTCATGCTGAGTCATGAAGGGTTTTGTCTTTATGAATCCATTTATGAGGAGCAGCGCATTAATGAGGTCAGACGCTGATGCTGGACAAGAAGGTCTGGCTCACAGTCTCTGTTCGGTCCACCCCAAAGCTGCTGGATCGGGTCGAGGTCAGGAGTCTGGGTGGAGGTCAGGGTCTGGGTGGAGGTCAGAGTCTGGGTGGAGGTCAGGGTCTGGGTGGAGGTCAGGGTCTGGGTGGAGGTCAGAGTCTGGGTGGAGGTCGGGAGTCTGGGTGGAGGTCAGGAGTCTGGGTGGAGGTCAGGAGTCTCTGGGTGGAGGTCAGGAGTCTGGGTGGTGGTCCGGGGGGTGGAGGTCAGGGGGTCAGGAGTCCGGGGGAGGTCAGGAGCCTGGGTGGAGGTCGGGAGTCTGGGTGGAGGTCAGAGTCTGGGTGGAGGTCAGGAGTCTGGGTGGAGGTCAGGAGGTCAGGAGTCCGGGTGGAGGTCAGAGTCTAGGTGGAGGTCAGGAGTCCGGGTGGAGGTCAGAGTCTGGGTGGAGGTCTGGGTGGAGGTCAGGGGTCTGGGTGGAGGTCAGGAGTCTGGGTGGAGGTCAGGAGTCTGGGTGGAGGTCAGGAGTCTGGGTGGAGGTCAGGGGGTGGAGGTCAGGAGGGTCAGGGGGGGTCAGGGGTGGAGGTCAGGGGGGGTCTGGGTGGAGGAGGTCAGGAGTGGAGTGGTCAGGAGAGTCTGGATGGAGGTCAGAGTCTGGGTGGAGGTCAGGAGTCTGGGGTCAGGAGGTCAGGAGGTCAGGTGGAGGTGGAGGTCTGGAGGAAGGGGTCTGGGTGGAGGTCAGGTCAGGGGTCTGGGTGGAGGTCAGGAGTCTGGGTGGAGGTCAGGAGTCTGGGTGGAGGTCAGGAGCCTGGGTGGAGGTCAGGAGTCTGGGTGGAAGTCAGGAGCCTGGGTGGAGGTCAGGAGTCTGGGTGGAGGTCGGAGGTCTGGGTGGAGGTCGGGAGTCTGGGTGGAGGTCAGGAGTCTGGGTGGAGGTCAGGAGTCTGGGTGGAGGGGTCAGGAGTCTGGGTGGAGGTCAGGAGTCCCATTGACTCGGTTCTGTGACTCTACGAAGTCTTCGCTGTTGTTCCTAAACTTTAATGCAAAATCTCACAAATGTTGAATTTTGTTTACCACAGCTGAGGTCTTCAGTTTTAGCTCTAAAACCATCCACTGAGTGAACTAAACACTGTTTTTTTTCTCTCCTCGTTAAAGATCAGAGCAGCCAACCTGACGAGGTAATAAGCGGTTCATTCGTTAAACATATATTCGTATTTGCTGTCGTCTAATGCTGCTTCAACGCTGCTTTTATCCAGAAAGACGCTGTTCTGGATCCAGATGGAAACCGCCAGCTTCTCTCTGAAGATCCAGCTGTGCAGGAAACATCTGGAGGCTCGAAGCAGAAACAGAAGAGGGTGAGCTTTAAAACGATGGTGCAGCTCTTCACATCAACAGATCTTTTCATGAAGAATCATCAACTTATAAGATACAGTCATGGAAAAAATTATTAGACCACCATTTTTTTCTTCACTTTCTTGTTCATTTTAATACCTGGTACCACTAAACGTCATCATGTGACTAAAACAGACAGAAAAGGAAACACTGAATGCATAAAAGCAGTGTTTTTGGCAGTACAACACCATAGCTATTGATGTAAAAACTTAAGTTATGATCAAGAAAACCATGGAAAATGGTAAGATATCAGCTTTTAAATAAAACTCTTATGAGCAATCTTTGTGGTTATCGTTATGTTTGTCCAAACAAATGTACCTTTAGTTGTACCAGGCATTAAAATGAACAAGAAACTGAAGAAAACAAGGGTGGTCTAATAATTTTTTCCATGACTGTACATTCATTGACTTTAACAAGTCATCAAACAAATTTCAAATATTGTTCGCCATCATGTTGGGCAGGAAAACGCTGACAGTATCCAACATTAACGTCATTTGTTGACCGTATTGAGGCATAAATGCTTTCTTTTAAGGACCGTCTCTATCTTGTCCACAGTCTCGTTCTTTTTCTGCTCAGACTGATCCTGTCGGTCCGGCGAAGCCCAAACAGAGGAAGAGAAAGATGGAAGTTTCAGCTCTAAAACTAGAAGGTTCCACAGAAACCCCGCAGATACAGGTTGGTAGCAGAGAGGTCCAGACCCCCCCTTACCCAGCTGTCTCCTTCAGCTCTTCCAGGAGGACACCGGTGTGTCCCCAGAGCAGCTGAGACATGTAGTCCCTCCAGCCTGTCCTGGGTCTGCCCAGGGGCCTCCTCCTGGTTGGAAACACCTCCCCCAGGAGGGGGGGGGGGTCCAGGGGGGGCATCCTATCCAGATACTCAAACCACCTCAACTGGCTCTTCTCGATGTGGAGGAGCAGCAGCTCTACTCCCGAGACTCTTCCAGAAGACTGAACTTCCCCTCCTGTCTCTGAGGGAGAGTCCAGCCCCCCAGCGGAGGAAACTCATTTCAGCTGCTTGTATTCATGGTCCCATTTAGTCAGTTATTACTAGGGACGGGAATTGATAACTTTGGAGAAAAAGGAGAATCGATTTTTTTTACTTAGAAGTCACAACCTTACAAACTCAACAGCGACAATCATTAAACTGCCCCGAGTCCTGACATTGGCTGCCACCACCAATATCTTTACCTCTCTGGAGTAAATGTGGACCCAGCCTGTCAGAGAGCACCGACCGGACCCGAGACTAACTGTACTGATCCCGACCCGAACCCGGAGTCACGTCTTTTGAATGGACCTGAGACCCGATTCGGGTCGGAACCTCGGGTTTTCGGGTTGTCGGGTTGTTCCGAAGACCTCTACTAAGCAGTCGTGTTATCTTCAGGGACAAGCTCAGGAAAAAAGACATGCAGAGTAAGAACAGTAACACATAGTTTAATGACTCAAGATCAGTTCCACCAACAAGAAGGTAAGTGAACACATCACAGGGAGCATCATAAGGCGTCTCGGATGGTCTCTGCAGCTGAAAACAGAGATTCATTCAAACGCACTTGCTCAAAAGAATCATGACGACCTCTGGCTCCTTCCCCGTCAAAGAGGTGACGTTTCATGTCCCATGAGCAGTTCTGTCGAAGCCCCCGACCCACACGGGCCCTCCTGTAAGCGGTGTCACAGTAGGATGAAACCCCACCCACCAGGCGCTCCCTATGAGCCCCGCCCCCAGGCCTGGCTCCTGGGTGGGGCCAAAGAGGGTCCATGTCGTAGGAGCCAGTTTTACCAACGCAGACTAAAGGTCCCATATTCTGCTTTTCTTGACTTAACATGAACAGTTCATGAGTGACGAAGTAAAGCAACAAGAAAGGAGATGGATCAATGAACTGAAAGGGCAAACGAAGAAACTGAAAGAGAAAGCAGAAATGAGGAAAGGGATGAATAAACTGTAACAAGTGTTTCCATCTTGTGCTGTTTCTTCCTTCAGACCGATCCTGCCGGTCCAGAGAAGCCAAAGAAGAAGAAGAAGACAGAGAAGAAAGATTCAGCCCTGAAACCGACGGGGTCCTCAGAAACCCTGATGATGCAGGTGGATGCTGCTTCCTACATATCAGATTCAATATTTCAACGCTGCGCAGTCAGTGTTTCTTATCCTGATGTCAGAAAGTCAGGGAAAGATTCAAAACAACGAGAATTGATGACTGAATTGAGAGGGAAGACAAGCAAGGAAGGAAGGAACTGATCAAGGAAGTTAGCTGCGAGTGATCAGATGCTCCCTAATCCTTCAGTCCTCTTAGTGTTGCACTTCTTCATCAGACACACGACTCTCTTCCTTCTTCATCTTCCACCTCTTCATCATCTCCATCTGTCTTTGTCCTCTTCATCTTCCTCACCACCAGAGTCATCTTCCACCTCCATCCTCCACCTCCATCCTCTGCTGTCTGGCTGCTCTCTCTCCTCCCACTACTCTCCAGTCTCTGATCTCCTTCAGTGTCCATCATCTCCAGGTGTGGTCCACCTGTGTGCTCCTACCTCCGCTCTGATCAGTCTCCCTGTGTTCCTGCCTCTTCTAGAAGAAAGTCTTCACTTCAACCATCTCCATCCATCTGACCTTCTACATTCTGATGTCCCGAACACCAAACCTGTCCATCACCTCTTCATCACCTCTGTTGTCTTCCCCAACATGACCACTGAAGTCTGCTTTCATCTCTGGAGATCCTCTGCATCACTTCATCCACCTCCTGAACTTCTCCTTCTCTTCTAACTCTGGTCCAAACTGTGGGTCAGAACCTCTAACTACAGTTATGGCCAAAAGTTTTGAGAATGACACAAATATGTTACTTTTTCACAAAGTCTGCTGCTTCAGAGTTTTTATATGTTTTTGTCAGGTGTTTCTATGTTATAATGAAATACAATTAGAAGCATTTCATCACTTTCAAAAGCTTTTATTGAGAATTACACATAATTCATGCAATAAGTCAATATTTGCAGTGCTGACCCTTCTTTTTCAAGATCTCTGCAGTTCTCCCTGGCATGCTGTTAATCAACTTCTGGACCAAATCCTGACTGATGGCAGTCCATTCTTGCATAATCAACGTTTGGAGTTTGTCAGAATTTGTGGGTTTTTGATTGTCCACCCGCCTCTTGAGGATTGACCACAAGTTCTCAATGGGATTAAGTTCCGTGGAGTTTCCTGGCCAAGGGCCCAAAATCTTAATGTTTTGTTCCCCGAGCCATTTCGTTATGACTTTTGCTTTATGGCGAGGCGCTCCATCATGCTGGAAAAGGCATTCTTCATCACCAAACTGCCCTTGGATGGTTGGGAGACGTTGCTCTTGGAGGACCTTCTGGTACCGTTCTTCATTCATGGCTGTGCTTTTAGGCGAGATTGTGAGAGATCCAACTCCCTTGACCGAAAAGCAACTTCACACATGAATGGTCTCTGGATGCTTCACTGTTGGCATGAGACAGGACTGATGGTAGCGCTCATCTCGTCTCCTCCAAACAAGCCTTCTTCCAGATGCCCCAAACGGTCGGAAAGGGGATTGATCAGAGAAAATCACTTTACCCCAGTCCTCAGGAGTCCAGTACCATCAGTCCTGTCTCATGTGAGGCAGTGAAGCATCCAGAGACCATTCATGTGGGGGGTTGAACTGCAGCCTCTAGTGCTCAGAATAAGAACTGCAGCCTCTAGTGGTCGGTAGAGGAACTGCAGCCTCCAGTGGTCGGTAGAGGAACTGCAGCCTCTAGTTGTCTGTAGAGGAACTGCAGCCTCTAGTGGTCGGTAGAAGAACTGCAGCCTCCAGTGGTTGGTAGAGGAACTGCAGCCGCCAGTGGTCGGTAGAAGAACTGCAGCCTCCAGTGGTTGGTAGAGGAACTGCAGCCTCCAGTGGATGGTAGAGGAACTGCAGCCTCCAGTGGTCGGTAGAGGAACTGCAGCCTCCAGTGGTCGGTAGAGGAACTGCAGCTGTGGTCAGCCAGCCTCTAGTGGGTCAGCCTCTAGTGGTAGAGGAGCAGAACTGCAGCCTCTAGTGGTCGGTAGAGGAACTGCAGCCTCTAGTGGTCTCTCCTCTAGTGGTCGGTAGTGGGTCTCTAGGTAGAGGAACTGCAGCCTCTAGTGGTCGGTAGAGGAACTGCAGCCTCTAGTGGTCGGTAGAGGGAGACTGCAGCCTCTAGTGGTCCTCTAGTGGTCTAGTGGTGAGTCCAGCAGCCAGCCTGTGTCGGTAGTGGAGAGGAACTGGTCTAGGGCTGCTCTAGAGAGGAATGCAGCCATCTAAAGTGCGAGTAGAACAAGACTGGCCCTGGTCTGGTCGGTAGAGGTTGACTGCAGCACTCTGAGAGAACAGACCTTCAGCTGAGTGTCTCAGAACTGAGTGGACAGATCACTTCAGTTTCATTTGAAATGGTTCAGTTTCCTCAAAGCTTCTTCTGGCTAGTTTGGTCCATGTGGACCATCAGTGATTAATCAAAAATGGTCATTTTCTGTGGTGAGACATGATTGGCACCAGACATCCCTAACCTGGATTCAGCAGTCAAAACTTTGTGTCTGGAATCCCAACTGGTTGTGTTCTTCAGTGGGTGTTTCAAGGCAGGCATCTGGATCCAGGTCCACGATGTTCCTGTGTTTAAATCAGAACCAGTTGTAACGTTCAGGCAGTTCAGTCGAGCAGCAGAGGACGCTCAACATGACACACCTACAACAGTTGTTGTGGTTGGATCCAGTGGCTCAGGTGTTTAAAAGTCTAGATCCCAAATAAAAGACAGCCCAACTGTGAAAAGACCAGATCGCATGCACATGAAGGAATCTGTAAAGCATCATCTTATCTTTGGGTCGATGCTGTAACATCTGAGGCCTCCTCTCTGATTTCTGAATCCAAATGCAGCTAATGCACGAGTCCAAGTCTGAGTCAAATCAAGAGTCCTTAAAATTCAGGTGCAAATCAGACTTCCAGTCTGAGCCCAGGACCAGACCAGACCGAACCGGACTGGACCAGAAGGACCGTATCATTCAGATTGAGACACACCTGTGAAAATCTTATTGGAACTGCTAATGAAACCGTCTCCATTAGTGGGTTGAAAAAGATTTGAAAAGAAAACAACAAAAAAGTAATTTCATTGTAGCTTTTGGTCCTTCAGACTGTCAGCAGATTTATCTAGATACAATCTGGCTGAGCTCATAATGAGATGTGGACTAGTGGTGTGAACATAGACATATCTGCGAAGGGACGTCCCTCAGGAACTGCAACAAAACCTTCTGCAAACTTGGAAAAGCAGATGGATGAATAGACGGATGCAACAGATTCATGAACAGAAGGAAATACATCTCGTGCTGCTTCTTTCTTCAGACTAATCCTGTCGGTCCAGTGAAGCCCAAAAAGAAGACACAGAGGAAAGATTCACTTCTGAAACTGACTTCATTAATCTGCGAGAACCTGAAGGTGAGTCCTGATAGGCATGCTGCAGGTACCAGGTAAGTAGGTGGAGTTTGTTGTTGCAGAGCAATAAACTACAGGAGTTAAACTGAAGGGACAAAGACTTTAGGAAACAGAAGAATAAAATCATGGAGAGGTCAGAGTATATAAATAATAATTCTTCTTGACTCAAACGACTGAGTTGTCTGTTATTAATTCAGAAGTGTTTCAGTCTTGTCCTGCCTCTTTGTTCAGACTGATCCTGCTGGTCCAGTGAAGTCCAAAAAGAAGAAGACAGATAAGAACGATTCCCTTCTGAACCTGCTCCAGGTAGACTAACTGCCAGGCTAACCTTTAAGTGTCCTGCCATCAGAAACTCAGGGAACTTTCTAATCATGCTTTCTGAGAAACAGTGGCATATTTAAGCTTTGAGAACAAGTCTTGCCTTTCCTTTGAGGCAACAAAAAAGACTTTTTTTGCTACTTTAATGTTTGAGTTGGATTAATGATGTCATTAATATAGAAACTTCCTCACAATGTCTACTGAAGAGCACGGGCCCAGTCTACCATGGAGCTCTTTAAGGGGAAGAAACCTCAAGCAGAATCATATGGAGGGACCTTCCTGATGAAGACCAGCTGGGTGAAGAAAGAAAAGAGGAGGGAGACAGGAAAGAGAAAGGAGAGCACATACATCCTGGCAATACTATAACTTCTATTCTAATAATTTTTCTTGGCATAAGTGGCCTTTATTCACAGTAGAAACAGAATGGGGAAGACCTACAGCAAAGGGTTGCATGGGCCGGGAGTCGAAACTGTGACTGCTGTGTCGACCACTGAACCACCAGGCGGCCCTGTAGTTTCTATTTAGTACATGAACTTCAGAGATGACTATATAAACAGATGAAGGCAGCAACACCGAGGTGGTCAGAGGATCAGACTGCTGGTCAGCATGTTAGTTGATATCTCAGAGACACCACTAGTAGGTTTTTCTAAAGCACAGATCTGAAGCCTTTTCTTGAGGCAGCTGGGAAGTTCCTTATTGGTTGGAGCTGGCTCAAGCCACTGGTCTGACACTATACTGAACAAAGCTAAACTTAACGAGTCATTTCCATTCTGAAGTGTTTGACTGAAGTGAATCTTGGGTTGTTTCTTTGCTCAGGCTGATGCTGCTGGTCCAATGAAGCCCAAAAGAAAGAAGACACAGAAGAAAGATTCATCTTTGAACCTGACTGCATTAATAGAAACCCTCCAGGTACAGGTAGGTGAGGCTCTATCGATATATATATATACATATATATATACATATACATATCTATCTATCTATCTATCTATCTATCTATCTATCTATATATATATATATTATATATATATATATATATATATTTATATAGGAGCCAGTCTGATGCGGTAGAACCGTACACAGCTACAACAGCCTGGCTCCTCTTCCTCATGCTGGTCACCAGTCTGATGCGGTAGAACCGTACACAGCTACAACAGCCTGGCTCCTCTTCCTCATACTGGTCACCAGTCTGATGCGGTAGAACCGTACACAGCTACAACAGCATGACTCCTCCTCCTCATACTGGTCACCAGTCTGATGCAGCAGAACCGTACACAGCTACAACAGCCTGGCTCCTCCTCCTCAGACTGGTTACCAGTCTGGTCTCACTGCTGTATGACAGTATCCCAGTCTCCAACCAGCCAGCTTTCATGCTTTCTCTTCAGGAGTGTTTCAGTTTTTTTCTTCTTTGCTCAGGCTGATGCTGCTGGTCCAGTGAAACAAAGAAAAAAGAAGACAGAGAAGAAAGATTCATCTTTGAACCTGACTACATTAATAGAAACCCTCCAGGTACAGGTAGGTGAGGCTCTATCTATCTATCTATCTATCTATCTATCTATCCATCTATCCATCCATCCATCCATAGCACAAAAAGTAAGTAAATCAGTGTTGGTAGATTAGATCAGTTCAAATGTATTGGTTTAACAACCAGGAGCCTCAGCAGCATGTGGTAGAACCGTAAACAGCTACAACAGCCTGGCTCCTCCTCCTCATACTGGTCACCAGTCTGATGTCGTGGAGCTGTACACAGCTACAACAGCCTGGCTCCTCCTCCTCATACTGGTCACCAGTCTGATGTCGTGGAGCTGTACACAGCTACAACAGCCTGGCTCCTCTTCCTCATACTGGTCACCAGTCTGATGCGGTAGAACCGTACACAGCTACAACAGCCTGGCTCCTCCTCCTCATACTGGTCACCAGTCTGATGCGGTAGAACCGTACACAGCTACAACAGCCTGGCTCCTCCTCCTCATACTGGTCACCAGTCTGATGCGGTAGAACCGTACACAGCTACAAAAGCCTGGCTCCTCGTCCTCATACTGGTCACCAGTCTGATGAGGTGGAACCGTAAATAGCTACAACAGCCTGGCTCCTCCTCCTCATACTGGTCACCAGTCTGATGTGGTAGAACCGTACACAGCTACAATAGCCTGGCTCCTCCTCCTCATGCTGGTCACCAGGCTGATGTGGTAGAACCGTACACAGCTACAAAAGCCTGGCTCCTCCTCCTCATGCTGGTCACAAGTCTGATGTGGTAGAAACGTACACAGCTACAACAGCCTGGCTCCTCCTCCTCATACTGGTCACCAGTCTGATGCGGTAGAACCGTACAGAGCTACAAAAGCCTGGCTCCTCCTCCTCAGACTGGTCACCAGTCTGATGCAGTAGAACTGTACACAGCTACAATAGACTGGCTCCTCCTCCTCATACTGGTCAACAGTCTGATGCGGTAGAAACGTACACAGCTACATCAGCCTGGCTCCTCCTCCTCAGATTGGTCACCAGTCTGATGCAGTAGAACTGTACACAGCTACAACAGCCTGGCTCCTCCTCCTCAGACTGGTCACCAGTCTGATGCAGTAGAACTGTACACAGCTACGATAGACTGGCTCCTCCTCCTCATACTGGTCACCAGTCTGATGCGGTAGAACCGTACACAGCTACATCAGCCTGGCTCCTCCTCCTCATACTGGTCACCAGTCTGATGTCGTGGAGCTGTACATAACTACAACAGCCTGGCTCCTCCTCCTCATACTGGTCACCAGTCTGATGCGGTAGAACCGTACACAGCTACAACAGCCTGGCTCCTCCTCCTCATGCTGGTCACCAGTCTGATGTGGTAGAACCGTACACAGCTACAATAGCCTGGCTCCTCCTCCTCATACTGGTCACCAGTCTGATGCGGTGGAACCGTACACAGCTACAACAGCCTGGATCCTCCTCCTAATACTGGTCACCAGTCTGATGCGGTAGAACCGTACACAGCTACAATAGCCTGGCTCCTCCTCCTCATACTGGTCACCGGTCTGATGCGGTAGAACCGTACACAGCTACAACAGCCTGGCTCCTCGTCCTCATACTGGTCACCAGTCTGATGTGGTAGAACCGTACACAGCTACAATAGCCTGGCTCCTCCTCCTCAAACTGGTCACCAGTCTGATGTGGTAGAACCGTACACAGCTACAACAGCCTGGCTCCTCCTCCTCATACCGGTCACCAGTCTGATGCGGTAGAACTGTACACAGCTACAAAAGCGTGGCTCCTCCTCCTCAGACTGGTTACCAGTCTGGTCTCACTGCTGTATGACAGTATCCCAGTCTCCAACCAGCCAGCTTTCATGCTTTCTCTTCAGGAGTGTTTCAGTCTTCCGCTTCTTTGCTCAGGCTGAAGCTGCTGGTCCAGGGAAACCCAGAAGAAAGAAGACTGAGAAGAAAGATTCATCTTTGAACCTGACTACATTAATCGAAACCCTCCAGGTACAGGTAGGTGAGGCTCTATCTGTTTATATGTATCCATCCATTCATAGTAAATCAGTGTTGGTAGATTAATTCTTTGATGAAACAATGCTTCTTGACTATAATACTGTTGGAAAGCCTGTTTATTCATCTTTTAAATGGAGCCTGATGTGTCAGGAACATGGATTAGTGGGATGAGCAGCAGAGCTGAGGATGTGGGTTGAACCCATGAAAGATTTACCAGATTTTCTCTGCCAGACAGTTTTTTTTTTGCTGTTGACTCGTTTGATGGTGTAGGATTTAGTTGAGTGGTGGACAGAAGGGCCTGGACTCAAAACTTCAGCTGGTGCTGGCTTTTACTTCATCCACTAGTATCATATTGTACAGTTGTGCACTGTGGAAAAATTGGTTAACAAAAAATGACTAAACTAAATTACAAGAACTTCAAAGTAACCTCAGGAAACAGATATCAATAACAGTGTTAATACCAGTAGGACATTCACTGTGGGTTTGAGCACTAAAAGCGCTTCCAGGTCCAGCTGGAGAGGCAGCGCTTACTCCAGGCTTCATACATACACAACATGAATTTACAATTCCACAAGCTGATCAGATGGAAGATGTAACAGAACCGTACGTTACGTCCTGTATGTGTCACCTAGTTGACAGAAAACCTCGGCTACTCCCATGACAGGTGGGTGGCTGATTCAGGTCTGAAGAAACAACACATGTTGGCAGTTCATCAGTTCAAATGTATTGGTTTAACAACCGGGAGCCTCAGCAGCATGTGGTGGAACCGTACACAGCTACAACAGCCTGGCTTCTCCTCCTCATACTGGTCACCAGTCTGATGCGGTAGAACCGTACACAGCTACAACAGCCTGGCTCCTCCTCCTCATACTGGTCACCAGTCTGATATGGTAGAACCGTACACAGCTACAACAGCCCAGCTCCTCCTCCTCATGCTGGTCACCAGTCTGATGCGGTAGAACCGTACACAGCTACAACAGCCTGGCTTCTCCTCCTCATACTGGTCACCAGTCTGATGCGGTAGAACCGTACACAGCTACAACAGCCCGGCTCCTCCTCTTCATACTGGTCACCAGTCTGATGCGGTAGAACCGTACACAGCTACAACAGCCTGGCTCCTCCTCCTCATACTGGTCACCAGTCTGATGCGGTAGAACCGTACACAGCTACAAAAGCCTGGCTCCTCGTCCTCATACTGGTCACCAGTCTGATGAGGTGGAACCGTAAATAGCTACAACAGCCTGGCTCCTCCTCCTCATACTGGTCACCAGTCTGATGTGGTAGAACCGTACACAGCTACAATAGCCTGGCTCCTCCTCCTCATGCTGGTCACCAGGCTGATGTGGTAGAACCGTACACAGCTACAAAAGCCTGGCTCCTCCTCCTCATGCTGGTCACAAGTCTGATGTGGTAGAAACGTACACAGCTACAACAGCCTGGCTCCTCCTCCTCCTCCTCATACTGGTCACCAGTCTGATGCGGTAGAACCGTACAGAGCTACAAAAGCCTGGCTCCTCCTCCTCAGACTGGTCACCAGTCTGATGCAGTAGAACTGTACACAGCTACAATAGACTGGCTCCTCCTCCTCATACTGGTCAACAGTCTGATGCGGTAGAAACGTACACAGCTACATCAGCCTGGCTCCTCCTCCTCAGATTGGTCACCAGTCTGATGCAGTAGAACTGTACACAGCTACAACAGCCTGGCTCCTCCTCCTCCTCAGACTGGTCACCAGTCTGATGCAGTAGAACTGTACACAGCTACGATAGACTGGCTCCTCCTCCTCATACTGGTCACCAGTCTGATGCGGTAGAACCGTACACAGCTACATCAGCCTGGCTCCTCCTCCTCATTCTGGTCACCAGTCTGATGTCGTGGAGCTGTACATAACTACAACAGCCTGGCTCCTCCTCCTCATACTGGTCACCAGTCTGATGCGGTAGAACCGTACACAGCTACAACAGCCTGGCTCCTCCTCCTCATGCTGGTCACCAGTCTGATGTGGTAGAACCGTACACAGCTACAACAGCCTGGCTCCTCCTCCTCATACTGGTCACCAGTCTGATGCGGTGGAACCGTACACAGCTACAACAGCCTGGATCCTCCTCCTAATACTGGTCACCAGTCTGATGCGGTAGAACCGTACACAGCTACAATAGCCTGGCTCCTCCTCCTCATACTGGTCACCAGTCTGATGCGGTAGAACCGTACACAGCTACAACAGCCTGGCTCCTCGTCCTCATACTGGTCACCAGTCTGATGTGGTAGAACCGTACACAGCTACAATAGCCTGGCTCCTCCTCCTCAAACTGGTCACCAGTCTGATGTGGTAGAACCGTACACAGCTACAACAGCCTGGCTCCTCCTCCTCATACCGGTCACCAGTCTGATGCGGTAGAACTGTACACAGCTACAAAAGCCTGGCTCCTTCTCCTCAGACTGGTCACCAGTCTGATGCAGTAGAACTGTACACAGCTACAATAGACTGGCTCCTCCTCCTCATACTGGTCACCAGTCTGATGCGGTAGAACCGTACACAGCTACAACAGCCTGGCTCCTCCTCCTCATACTGGTCACCAGTCTGATGTCGTGGAGCTGTACATAATTACAACAGCCTGCTCCTCCTCCTCATACTGGTCACCAGTCTGATGCGGTAGAACCGTACACAGCTACAAAAGCCTGGCTCCTCTTCCTCAGACTGGTTACCAGTCTGGTCTCACTGCTGTATGGCAGTATCCCAGTCTCCAACCAGCCAGCTTTCATGCTTTCTCTTCAGGAGTGTTTCAGTCTTCCGCTTCTTTGCTCAGGCTGAAGCTGCTGGTCCAGTGAAACCCAGAAGAAAGAAGACAGAGAAGAAAGATTCATCTTTGAACCTGACTACATTAATCAAAACCCTCCAGGTACAGGTAGGTGAGGCTCTATCTGTTTATATGTATCCATCCATTCATAGTAAATCAGTGTTGGTAGATTAATTCTTTGATGAAACAATGCTTCTTGGCTATAATACTGTTGGAAAGCCTGTTTATTCATCTTTTAAATGGAGTCTCACGTGTCAGGAACATGGATTAGTGGGATGAACAGCAGAGCTGAGGATGTGGGTTGAACCCATGAAAGATTTACCAGATTTTCTCTGCCAGACAGTTTCTTTTTGCTGTTGACTCGTTTGGTGGTGTAGGATTTAGTTGAGTGGTGGACAGAAGGGCCTGGACTCAAAACTTCAGCTGGTGCTGGCTTTTATTTCATCCACTAGTATCATATTGTACAGTTGTGCACTGTGGAAAAATTGGTTAACAAAAAATGACTAAACTAAATTACAAGAACTTCAACGTAACCTCAGGAAACAGATATCAATAACAGTGTTAATACTAGTAGGACATTCACTGTGGGTTTGAGCACTAAAAGCCCTTCCAGGTCCAGCTGGAGAGGCAGCGCTTACTCCAGGCTTCATACATACACAACATGAATTTACAATTCCACAAGCTGATCAGATGGAAGATGTAACAGAACCGTACGTTATGTCCTGTACGTGTCACCTAGTTGACAGAAAACCTGGGCTACTCCCATGACAGGTGGGTGGCTGATTCAGGTCTGAAGAAACAACACATGTTGGCAGTTCATCAGTTCAAATGTATTGGTTTAACAACCGGGAGCCTCAGCAGCATGTGGTGGAACCGTACACAGCTACAACAGCCTGGCTCCTCCTTCTCATACTGGTCACCAGTCTGATGTGGTAGAACCGTACACAGCTACAACAGCCTGGCTCCTCCTCCTCATACTGGTCACCGGTCTGATGCGTTAGAACTGTACACAGCTACAACAGCCCGGCTCCTCCTCCTCATACTGGTCACCGGTCTGATGCGGTAGAACCGTACACAGCTACAATAGCCTGGCTCCTCCTCCTCATACTGGTCACGAGTCTGATGCGGTGGAACCGTACACAGCTACGACAGCCCGGCTCCTCCTCCTCATACTGGTCACCGGTCTGATGCGGTAGAACCGTACACAGCTACAATAGCCTGGCTCCTCCTCCTCCTCATACTGGTCACCAGTCTGATGTGGTAGAACCATACACAGCTACAACAGCTCGGCTCCTCCTCCTCATACTGGTCACTAGTCTGATGCGGTAGAACCGTACACAGCTACAACAGCCCGGCTCCTCCTCCTCATACTGGTCACCAGTCTGATGTGGTGGAATTGTACACAGCTACAGCAGCCTGGCTCCTCCTCCTCCTCATACTGGTCACCAGTCTGATGCGGTAGAACCGTACACAGCTACAACAGCTCGGCTCCTCCTCCTCATACTGGTCACCAGTCTGATGCGGTAGAACCGTACACAGCTACAACAGCCTGGCTCCTCCTCCTCGTACTGGTCACCAGTCTGATGCGGTAGAACCGTACACAGCTACAATAGACTGGCTCCTCCTCCTCATACTGGTCACCAGTCTGATGCGGTAAAACCGTACACAGCTACATCAGCCTTGGTCCTCCTCCTCATACTGGTCACCAGTCTGATGCGGTAGAACCGTACACAGCTACAAAAGCCTGGCTCCTTCTCCTCAGACTGGTCACCAGTCTGATGCAGTAGAACTGTACACAGCTACAATAGACTGGCTCCTCCTCCTCATACTGGTCACCAGTCTGATGTTGTGGAGCCGTACACAGCTACAACAGCCTGGCTCCTCCTCCTCATACTGGTCACCAGTCTGATGCGGTAGAACCGTACACAGTTACAACAGCCTGGCTCATCTTCCTCATACTGGTCACCAGTCTGATGAGGTAGAACCGTAGACAGCTACAACAGCCTGGCTCCTCCTCCGCCTCATACTGGTCACCAGTCTGATGCGGTAGAACCGTACACAGCTACAACAGCCTGGCTCCTCCTCCTCATACTGGTCACCAGTCTGATGTGGTAGATCCGTACACAACTACAATAGCCTAGCTCCTCCTCCTCATACTGGTCACGAGTCTGATGTGGTAGAACCGTACACAGCTACAACAGCCTGGCTCCTCATCCTCATACTGGTCACCAGTCTGATGTGGTGGAACCATATACAGCTACAACAGCCTGGCTCCTCCTCCCCATACTGGTCACCAGTCTGATGTGGTAGAACCGTACACAGCTACAACAGCCCGGCTCCTCCTCCTCATACTGGTCACTGGTCTGATGCGTTAGAACCGTACACAGCTACAACAGCCTGGCTCCTCCTCCTCATACTGGTCACCGGTCTGATGCGGTAGAACCGTACACAGCTACAACAGCCTGGCTCCTCCTCCTCGTACTGGTCACCAGTCTGATGCGGTAGAACCGTACACAGTTACAACAGCCTGGCTCATCTTCCTCATACTGGTCACCAGTCTGATGAGGTAGAACCGTACACAGCTACAACAGCCTGGCTCCTCCTCCTCCTCATACTGGTCACCAGTCTGATGCGGTAGAACCGTACACAGCTACAACAGCCTGGCTCCTCCTCCTCATACTGGTCACCAGTCTGATGTGGTAGATCCGTACACAGCTACAATAGCCTGGCTCCTCCTCCTCATACTGGTCACGAGTCTGATGTGGTAGAACCGTACACAGCTACAACAGCCTGGCTCCTCATCCTCATACTGGTCACCAGTCTGATGTGGTGGAACCGTACACAGCTACAACAGCCTGGCTCCTCCTCCTCACACTGGTCACCAGTCTGATGTGGTAGAACTACACACAGCTATAATAGCCTGGCTCCTCCTCCTCATGCTGGTCACCAGTCTGATGTGGTAGATCTGTACACAGCTACAATAGCCTGGCTCCTCCTCCTCATACTGGTCACGAGTCTGATGTGGTAGAACCGTACACAGCTACAACAGCCTGGCTCCTCATCCTCATACTGGTCACCAGTCTGATGTGGTGGAACCGTACACAGCTACAACAGCCTGGCTCCTCCTCCTCACACTGGTCACCAGTCTGATGTGGTAGAACTACACACAGCTATAATAGCCTGGCTCCTCCTCCTCATGCTAGTCACCAGTCTGATGCGGTAGAACCGTACACAGCTACAACAGCCTGGCTCCTCCTCCTCAGACTGGTCACCAGTCTGATGTGGTAGAACTGTACACAGCTACAACAGTCTGGCTCCTCCTCCTCATACTGGTCACCAGCCTGCTGCAGTAGAACCGTACACAGCTACAACAGCCTGGCTCCTCCTCCTCAGACTGATTACCAGTCTGGTCTCACTGCTGTGGGACAGCATCCCAGTCTCCAACCAGCCAGCTTTCATGCTTTCTCTTCAGGAGTGTTTCAGTCTTCCGCTTCTTTGCTCAGGCTGATGCTGCTGGTCCAGTGAAACCCAGAAGAAAGAAGACAGAGAAGAAAGATTCATCTTTGAACCTGACTACATTAACAGAAACCCTCCAGGTACAGGTAGGTGAGGCTCTATCAGATATATACACAGCTACAACAGCCAGACTCTGATTTTAAATGTATTCATGTATCTTGTTCTGCCTCTTCTTTGTTCAGACTGACTGTGCTGGACCTGTGAAACCTAAAAGGAAGAGGGCAGAGAAGAAAGCTTCGTTTCTGAACCTGACTGGGTCCACAAACACTCTCCAGATACAGGTAGGTGCTGAGTTCATGATGCCAGGCCTGAAACGTGATGAAACATGATGGAAATAAGGGCACAAATGAAGAACTGAGGGAAAATAATAAAACAAAGGAACATATGACTGAAACGAGGAAAGATGATGAATATTTTTCGGGAGAAAAAAAAGATTTAAAATGAGGGAACAGAACCATTAACGGGGGGGAGGGGGTGTTAGGACAAACTGTTACAACCTCTCTGTCTAGCCAGTAACGAGGCATTAGCTTGATTAACAGGGACAAGGACCGGGTCTGGTGCTGGAGCAGAGTCTGGGACAGGAGCTTGGACACGGAAAGGTGATAACAGATAAAAGCATTAATGGATCTTCTGTTACTTATTTCTCAGACTGAATGTACGGGAGCAGTGAAGCCCAAACAGAAGAAGGCAGTGAAGAAAGATTCGACTCCTTCTTCCTGCCTGAACCAGAAGGTACGTTTGGATGGGGGCGGGGAAGATAAAGTGGACAATAATCAGAGGTGACGGAGGCCAAAAGAAACCCCGAAACAGCCTCAAGCTCCACATAAAGGACTGGAGTGTTTGTTCAGTGGACTACTGTCAGTCATGTATCCCAACAAAGACGGTCTTTTTTTTTGGGGGGGGGGGGGGGGGGGACTCTCAATATTGGGTAAAGCCTTCAGCCGTTCCCTCAGAGCATCACGGATCCTCCACCATGTCCAGCTGCTGGTAGGATGTTCTCTTCATCTAAACAGTTCTGCCTGTTGTCAGGATTTGTTCCCTGAAAGATTGTGGTTCATCCAGGTGCTCTTGGACAAACATCAGTTCCTTTTTTCCTCCTTGGTGGGACAGATAAAGGTCGCTGTCTTCTTCTTCTTCTGTAAAGCCAACCATGACCACAGACTGGTTCAGGCTGGATTCAGGTCTTTGGATGTTTGGTGTGGTGGTCTTTTTTCCACCCTTCACACCAACCTTAGACTTCCCTCATCAGTTTTTCCTCTTCCTTCTACGTCCAGAGAGGTTCTTGACAGTTCCATGCTGGGAAGACGTCCTAATGACACGTGCACAGTTGAAACACGGATACCAAGGTTTTTTGGAGATGAACTTACACCGTTTGGAGATCTCGTACTTGCTAACATCACTTCTGATGTTCTCATACAGCTGCTTTCTCTTAATCACATGAACAGGGAACCATGTGGCTGTTTAAAACACTAAAGTCATCATTCATTGGCTGATTCATGTCACATGGGCAGGACAGTTGAATCAGAATCAGAATCAGATTTATTATCATCACTGAGCCAGCGTCCCAACACAATGAATTTTGTCTTCTCAGTACACCATCCAAGAGAAACATACAGAAACAACAACAACATATGGACAGGAGTCAACGGTGCTTGGGGCAGCAGCTATAACGGCGCTTCTACCGTTGTCAGGGAGCAGTATACTCAAGCACACCACAAGCACCCACAAGTGCCCATAGATGCTCAAGTACACCACCCTCCGGCCAGGGCACTTTTAGCAGAAGAAACTATGATCACATAGGGGATGGGGGGGGGGGGATGAAAAATAGAGGTGTCTCACACCACATGTCCTTGATCAGAGGCACATGTTGTGGGATTCACAAAAAAAACCTCAGCACAAGCATAACAGACTTATTACAAGACATCATATGGGTCAGGAAAAAAGTCCCTGCCAAGCGGCACGTGCACGCGCAGCCGGTGGCGCGCAGCGCAATCAGTCCGTTCCACGTGGGGGGAGAACATCAGGATCCAGCGAGGATGTTGAGACTCGGGGAAAGGATATGGAGCGGGGGGGCGTGGTGGGGGGCAGAGCCTTCTTCGGATAAGACCTTGGAGAGTTCTTTTCAATTCGGCCTTGAGTGAAGGCCGCTCGGGGGAGCCAGATTCAGATAAGAGAGATTGTTTTCGGTCAGCCTGACAATTAATTTTTGCCTGCCTTGAGTCCTGTTGCTGGTTTCTCTCGTGGGAATCATCCAAAAGTCCGAATTATTCATCACAGGTGATTTACCACAGGAGTCAAAAAGTTTCCCTGCTGATTTACAGTTGAGGGTCCGGACACCAGCGACTTGGAAAGCTCTCAGTTTTTCCTCCCATGGTTTTTAAGTTGTTGTTTATCATTTGCTCTAGATTTTCTAGAGTTCTCTCCAGATGTTCCACATTATCTACTCAATGTTCATGGCTGCCAGTAAATCTGAGCAGGACTGTAATGTTCATCTGCTATGAAGCCAAAATCGTTTGGATATTTCCAGCAGTTTTAACAGCATGTTGGTGGTTTGTTCAGACTGGAGCTACTGGTCCGCTGAAGCCCAGAAAGAAGGCGGAGAAGAAAGATTCAGCTCCGACAGCAGCTGAAGCATCACAGGTACGGCAGCAGCGTCTGAATGTCGTCAGTCTTCAGACAGTGTTAATCCACACACCTCTCATGTCTCTAACATCTCCCACCGCCACCACTTGATTAATTATTCTACAGATTATTCCAGAAATGTTTTAATGTTGTGCTGCTGCTTTCTCCAGGGTAGTCCTGTTGGTACAGTGAAGCCCACCATGGCCAGCCCACCTACGAGACCAGCTTGGTTCACTGAAAATGTCCAGACACAGGTGGGTTCTGGTTCTGATGTTACCTTCACTCTGAGTGTGTTGGTAAATGTAAAGGTGTGATTGGCGAATCTCTCCTTTATCCTCACATAGATACAGTAGTGAAAAAGTTAGGACCAAGCTTTAAATCCTACGCTCTTTTCTGAAAAAAACATTATAAAAATGACAGTTGTGGGTCTTCGTATTAGACAAAGACAACCTCAAATGAAGAACATATTCACATCTCTGCTTATGTTCGGTCCTGTTCTGGAATAAACAATACCGAAGAGACGGAGACAATACGTTGTTCAGCTGTGGAAAGGGAGAGACTTCGTAGAGGCGCTCTGCTCAGATCTCCAACAAGGCAGCCTGTTTTTATTAAGCTCCAACACAAGGAGGGGTGACATGAGTCATATGACAACTATAGCAGGATGTACATGCGTGTGGTTACCACCGCTGCTTTGTCTTGGAGGGGACCAGGCGCTTCAGAGCTGAGTTCCTGGAACAAAGAAGTCTGAACACAGAACGTTCCGGCTCAGACTTGTTATGAGCCTGCAAATGTCACGTAGTAAGCATTTAACACAAAAAAATAGCATGCAAAATGATAAGATTCACCTTGTTCACCCCAACAACTTCCATGTGATTTAAAAGACAAGTAGTAGCCAGGTGCTGCTGATCATCATCTCCTGATGAAGTGATCACCGGCAGGTGTAGAGACTTCTAGAAACATGCATCAGCAATGATCTCAAAGAAGCAACTGTTGCTGCATGTGAAACTGGAAAGGGTTACAAGAACCATTTCCAAAGTTCTACAGGCTGAAATACAACAAAAACGTGAATTTCCTTCTCAATAATTTGTGTGTAAATCTTAGTTCATCACAATCAACCTGAAATTGAGCACACGCAGGATCACAACACTCCTCCCTCAAACAGACCAATCTGAGTACGATACCGAGGATGAACGGGGATGGACAACACCCTCATCCGAACTAAGACGATGGAAAAAGGAAATTTCACCAGATGGGCAGTTGAATAGTTACTAGAGCTTTCAAAGGTGGATTTTCCACTGATTTCAGTTTTAAACTCGTCTCTCACCAGAAGAACACCTGGAACCAACATCAGTCAGGAACATCTGTTCATCACATGTTAACATGTTTATGGATGGAATTTCTTCCTGTTAACAACCACAGATTCATGTTCAGATGGAGCCTTGATATCAGTGTGTGTTCAGTCCATCAGTCAGGAAACCCAGTGTTGTCAGCACCTGGAGAGGAATGGCTGATGTTCAGCTTCTCCTCGTCTGTCTCTACAAAGTCAGACCAACTCAGCTCAGAGTTCAAGAGGACAGCTGTTGGAGGTCTGAAGCAGCTGCTGGAGATCTCCAACAGCTGTCAGCTGTCATCATCATGGACTAAAACATCACTGTTGTCCCTAAAAGCCCTTTCCCTTCTGATTCCTCCAAAGCTGTCATGGTCATAGAAGAGAGAAGGGAGAAACTGCTACCATCAGGATCAATAAATGATTTCATGACTGAAAATACTTTTTATAACATCAATTTAATGTCCGCGAGATTGTGAATTCAAGTCCAAAATCTGAAAACTAAAGTTCCAAATCAGAGAAAGAAAACTGAGAATCTGGAACCAAGAAACCAGATTCTGTCAACAAGAGAACGATCATCATTCTTGGTTGCACCTTTCTTCCTCTCAACTCTACCCATCTCTGTTTCTAACCACCTTCCTCAGTTGTGGTTTTTCTGTTCTCACTTTCACTTCTGAAGAGAGTTAATGATGAGAAATAAAATCAACAGGTCAAACGTTTGAATGATCTCATAGCAAAACCATGCAATTAAAAAAAGTGTTAATAATGTTGTGCTGCTGCTTTCTTCAGGGTAATCCTGCCGGGACAGTGAGGCCCACCATGGCCAGCCCACCTGAGATACCAGCTGAGTTCAATGAAAACGCCCAGACACAGGTGGGTGCTGGTGTCGATGCTGACTTTAACTGCTGAGAAGATCGCCAGAAGTCTGTTTCAGAAGGCGGGTTAAGTTCAAACTCTTAGTACTTCAGATCTGAACTCAGGGAAACAGAGGGAACTTCAACCCGAGCAAGACGGTTCCGTTAAGTTGTTTCAGAAACCGAGGTAACTCATGAACTCTGACTCTGAACTAAACCTGCTCTTGACCAGGTTTACTTCAACAAACCCAGAGTTACTTTCTGTCTCCTCCCCTTCATGAACGGAAAACGGGTTCAGTTTTATCAGTCGATCATATAATTCACATTTTGGAGACATCTGAACGATGATGTCATACTTACGTCAGTAGTCAAGCCAGACGTCACTTACATTTGAGATACACCGATGAATGTTAACAGCGTTTAATCTACAGGTTTTTCTTCACATTTACCTGAACTTGTATAGCTACAAGATCTTATCCTTACCCACCGTACACCCATATTTACCTGGCGTTGCCATGGTGAATTATGGTAATTGAGCTCCATTGATGATGCCAACTCCAAAGGCCCAATCTGAAACCAGAAACTCAGGTTCTTTTCTCAGGTTTGACTCTGTTAATTTAAGTCCGAGTTTATTGAACCAAGTTTCTGAAATAGGACTCAATCATGCTCTCATTTTTGGACAAGTATAGTTTATTCATGACACCTGAACTCCTCAACAAGAAATAAAATTGAGGCGTGGGAGCCAGTGCAGGTGTGATGTGTAGGGATGGGAATTGATAAGATTTTTCCGATTCCATTATCGATACTGTTTAACGATTCGATTCTTTATCGATTCTAATTTGGGGGAAAAGGAGAACAGTTTTATTAGCATCAATTTTTTTGACTTAGAAGTCACGACCTTACAAACTCAACAGCGAGGTCAAAAGAGGCCCAAAGCCTGGATAACGTGTTAACTGTTGTAATATGTAACTGAGTAAATACACAAGAATGTGGAACATTTTACTAACAGATTTTTCCTAATAGAAATGAAAAAATCTCCCTTTAAAAGGATATATGAGCTCACTAAGCACTCAAAAATAATAATAAAGAAAGATAAATACTATCAAATACAATGGAACTGTGCATAGTACAAATCTGCAAATACTATGAAGAATTAACAATTCTTTTGCAGAAAAATAATCATGTCTTCCAGCCTCTGAACCAGCCAGACTCTCTCGTCACGGTCATCTTCTAAATGTAATGCAGAAGGCATTCGTTTAATAGCACAGCGCTAATGTTATAGCGTGTTTTACAAAGAAGCACATAGGCAGCGGGATAGCTACTAACCAGAGTTACCAGAGGTGATCTTAGCTTGGCTACTGCCGCTGGGTTGAAATCCATCAGTCCGAAGCGTCAAAAACACGACACTCGTTATCGCATGTTGTGCGCGCAAATGTTTCTGCATGCTAGTCGTGTTCCCTCCCGACGCTGTTATCTCCACTTTACAATGACAGCTAGTTGCCTTGTTGCCATCTTTCTTTGGTGAAGTGAAGCCAAACTTTGGAGCGTTTGAACCTGGTGGGCACCATTGTTGTTTACAACTGCAATGCGCGTGCTAAACCAACGTAACTTAATCATGTAAGTGCTTTCTGGAATTGACTGTGCGTAACTTGCGTTAATTACGTGAGATTCGTGCTGGTTGGAATCGATAAGAGAATCACTGGATAAATTGCCAAACAATTCCATGGAATTGAAACACACGGAACCGGTTCTCTACAGGAACCGGTTCTCGATTCCCAACCCTAGTGATGTGATACTGTGTGTTAGTTGTTGACTCAGTTTGTTAAGCCTCCTTTCTGAATTCTGACCCTGATGCATCATCTTCTGCTGTACTTGGCAGCCCCTACTGCACCTCATTTTTAGTAAGACTCTCGATAAGCTGATTGCAGATAAGTCTGAAAAGCATGCTGAAAAATAGAACCCAAAGTAAGCATGTATGATGGAAAGAAAGCTGGACCCAGAATGGAGCCTTGTGGTACCCCACAATCAGGTGGGGATGCAACTGCAGAGTACTGGCCCAGATATATGGAGAAACTCTGCTAAAATGTCTAGAACCAGTGAAGGACTAAACCCTTTGATGCCCACAGACACATCTAGATGCAATAATACAATGTCACGTCTACTGTATTAAAAGCAGCAGTAAGATCCAGGAGCACCAGAACATCAGACGAGCACCAGAACATCAGACTGACCACAATCATCTGACAAAAACGGGTCAGGTCAGACATAAAGAGATGGATTTGCTTTCTTTCATCACCACTACAAAAACCTCACCATGGCCGACACAGGGACCCTCCTCAATGTTACGTAATGACATAAAAAGAAAGTTCTGCCCAGAATGCAACTTTTGGTTCTGGATTCACCTTTTCATTCTTCAGAAAAATACTGTTAAGTAACTTTACACATGCGTAGAAACAACAAAAGTGCATCTACAATTTAAATGACGCGATGTTAAGTCACACTTTAAACACTGTTTCTTCTCAGTCTTTCTTTCAGCAGGAGAGCGACAACATTTTCCCAACTGGGTGGTTCTTTGATTGAACGTAATGCTGACGCCCAGTACAACCAGCACCAGCTTCAGGAGAGCCAGCAACCTGACCAGCTCCTGCAGGAGGAGATAGGACTGCACTCATGATGTCTTCTTTTTGTCTCATGAATAAATCAAAATTATTTCTTTCCTAAATTTGAACCATCACCCTCAAACCTTGTTTTTCTTCTGTTTAAGTGTTAATGGTGTTTTTTTTTTTTACAGATGTTGACCCTTCATTTCAAGAAGCACTTGTTCAGTCCGTTTATCCACATTAAACTGTGAGAGTAATGTTTTTACTGTTTTCTGTTAATGTAATAAAAAACAACAAATGTAAATACCTGTTAACAAGAAATCCTTGGTAGTTAAATAGTTTACCCTCCTTACTTCAAAAAGCTGATTTACCAAAACAATGCCGTTCTTAAACCAGTTGTCAAAAATAAGGATTTTATTTTTATAACATCAATTTCTGTTAATCCAAATAAAATATCTATTTGGTAAAAAGTTAGGGCTTGTAAATAAGAGACCAAAGAGACAGGGATCAGATCAATATTGTAATTACGTAGGAAGACAAATTTCAGGCCACCTAAATTAGAATACATGATAATTTCCATATGGAGGTGGGTTTTAAATGGTCGTTAATCCATTTAATTTTGGAGTTGCTGAAAGCGTGATAAAGTCAAGGAAACTGAGATCACCATTTTTATAATTATTCACTGTAACTGATTTTTTAATATGTGTGTTTTTTTTTCAAATGAAATTATAGAGCAATTTTTCAATATCCTTCCAGATGTTATTATCAACGGTGAGTCAATGATACAGTAGCATAGGTTAGTCTAGATGTTGCTTCTGCTTTCTATAGTAATATTCTACCTTTTAAGGAGATGTCTCTGTTTTTTTTTTCTTGTCTTTTCTACGATCGGGTTAAAGTTAAGGCTACGTCTAACTTTCTGGTCTTTGGTTACATTTATACCCAGGTAAGGTGACTTTCTCCTTCACTGGAATATTACAGATGGAATCCAAGCTACAGTTTTTTTACAGCCATTAATTCATTTATTTACGTTCAAATGAAGACCTGAAGCTGCTGAGAACACCTTAATAATATCCAAAACCAGAGTCTTTAAAAAGAAATGTAGTGTCAGCAGCCAGTAGGCTTATAATAACGTCTTTGTCTATGACTGACGTTCCTTTCAAGTCACTGCCTTTGATACGATTGGGTAATAACTGGGTACACCGCAGAGAGAGAGCATCCCTGACGTATACCACGGTTTAGTATACTACAGATGAGTATACCACAGTTTAGTATACCACGGTTTAGTATACTACGGATGAGTATACCACAGTTGAATATACCACAGTTTAGTATACCACGGATGAGTATACCACGGTTGAGTATACCACAGTTGAGTATACCACGGTTTAGTATACTACGGATGAGTATACCACGGTTTAGTATACCATGGATGAGTATACCACAGTTTAGTATACCATGGATGAGTATACCACAGTTTAGTATACCACGGATGAGTATACCAGTGAGTATACGAGTTGAGTATACCACGGTTGAGTATACCACAGTTGAGTATACCACGGATGAGTATACGACAGTTAAGTATACGACAGTTGAGTATACCATGGATGAGTATACGACAGTTGAGTATACCACGGTTTAGTATACCACGGATGAGTATACGACAGTTGAGTATACCACGGTTGAGTATACCACAGTTGAGTATACCACAGTTGAGTATACCACAGTTTAGTATACCACGGATGAGTATACGACAGTTGAGTATACGACAGTTGAGTATACCACAGTTGAGTATACCACAGTTGAGTATACCACGGTTTAGTATACCACGGATGAGTATACGACAGTTGAGTATCGCATGGATGAGTATACACAGTGAGTATACCACAGTTGAGTATACCAAGACAGATCTGGATTTAATCTGGTCTTCAGGTAAGAAACCCCTCAGTTAGAAGAGGTTCAAGACGACCCAACGGACCTCTACACGAGGCTGCATTTATGTGTTTAAATTAACAGCTCAAACATGGCAGCACACGGTCCAAGAAGGAAAAAAAAGTCAACAACCTTATTTTTATTTGACTTTATTAAAAAATATCAACAAAATCATGATGAAAACATGCGCACACACAACCATCCACGTACACGACTCAGAGACGGTGGAGCTGAACTTCCTGTGGTTCACGCCCACCTCACTGACGAGATTCAACTCACATCACGTTCCCTGAATGTTTGTCCACGAGCTGCACACGTTTCTGAAAACACACCTCTGATCGACATTCAGACCCAAACAAACACCACAAATCTACAAAAATAGGCCGTCGGGCTTTTAACTCTAGACGTTGGCTTTCCCTCCGAGTCGCTGGGAGCAGCGTCTCTAGAGCATCGGATCATCAAAACCAGAGACGTCCATGAAAACCTCCAGAGGAACCAACAGAGCTGATCTACGTAGAAACCCAACGAGGTTCAGCTGTTCAACAAGGAAACATCATTTGAATCAGAACGTTTGGTTGGAAAGAACTCTGTTGGGCCGCTGGTTCTGCCCCGGAGCTGCCGTGTGATCGACCCGAACATCTCAACCGTCCGGTTCTGTAGTTGATCCAGGAGATCCTGGTGATGGAGCCAACACTAATTAACTCCACATTTCTGCCACCAGACCAGAGAGCCGGGTCTGGACCTGACTGAGATCGGTCCAAACACCTGATCAGGAAATTAAAAATGTTTAAATGGTTTCACGTGTTCAAATCCAGGTGGAGTCGCTGATCCGTCGGGATGAAGCAGAGCGCCGTCGTCAGTGTTCATGACGTCACGCACACCGACGCCCTCCTACTGTAACGGCGCCGCCCACGGCGCTCTCATTGGCTGACGATGAGCTGGCGCAGGTACGACTGCGTGAGTCCTCGCAGCTCCTCCAGCGTGTAGTCCTCCGGCATCGGCAGGCGCCCGATGTGCGGCGCCAGCTGGGCGAGCGGGATGCTGAGGGAGTCGGCGGCGGCCGCGTCGCCCTGCTGAAGACTCAGGACCACGCGCAGGATGTTCGCCACACGCTTCGCCATCTCTGCAGGGAGGGAGGAGGGGGGGGGGGGGGGGCTTGGTTAGGTCAGAGCTCAGGTCTTTAAAACCGAAACGGGTCGTAGTTGTTATCCGTTTCTCTGAAACTACCAGAGATGTTTATGGAAGTATTTCTGTGCCATCTGAGTTTGAATACAATTTTTTAAGATTGAAAATTTTCAGCATCAAAATCAGACTTTGAATTTAAAAAACATCAGATTTCTAGCACTGAATTTTTTTTTCCTCTGAATTTATTTTGTTAAAATAAATTCAGTGTTTAAAAAAATTGTCTTAAAATATTCAGTTTTTCAAAATTCAACACACAAAGAAATTCAACACCCCAAAAAATTCAGTGTAAAAAATTCAATTTCTAAAAAAAAAAAAAAATCAGTGTAAAAAAATTCAACCTAAAAAAATTCAGTGTAAAAAGAACCAGACTCAACATCCGGGTCACCGGGGAGAAGCAATCGATCCCTGTCTCAATTCAGCCAACGTCCAGCCATTAAAAGTTTATTGTAGATATTGATCAATAATATCAATCCAGTTAATGTGCAACGTGTCGAGTGATATCATTTAATAAATGTATTTTAAATGTTTAATACAAACAGCAAATAAAGTAAACAGACTTACTGCAGCACCATCACCTGAGTTTGCTGACCGGTCCGTCTTACTATCTGGGTGGGTGTCACATGATTGGCTGGACGTTGGCTGAATTGAGACAGGGATCGATTGCTTCTTCCTGGTGACCCGGATGTTGAGTCTGGTTTTTTTTTTTTTACACTGAATTTTTTGAGGTTGAATTTTTTTTTACACTGAATTTTTTGAGGTTGAATTTTTTTACACTGAATTTTTTGAGGTTGAATTTTTTTTATTTCGAAAAGTTTTTAATTTTGAAAAACTGAATATTTTAAGACAACAATTTTTTTTAACACTGAATTTATTTTAACAAAATAAAATTCAGAGGCAAAAAAAAATTCAGTGCTAGAAATCTGATGTTTTTTAAAATTCAAAGTCTGATTTTGATGCTGAAAAATTTCAGTCTTAAAAATTTGTATTCAAACTCAGATGGCACAGAAATACTTCCATAGATGTTTCACTGCGTCTGCAGCTCAGACTGACTGGCCTGACCTGCAGGAGGCGCTCGTTTAATCAGTTACAAACAAAAACTTATCTGATCATGGCGGCTTTTTCATGTTAATTAACACAACGCTGAGAGAGAAAGACTCAAGCAGAGGTTTTAGAGAAACGAGCAACCTTTTCTAGACTGGCTGAAACCGGGTCATGTGACTGGACGACGAGCCCGGACTCAGCAGGTCTACGTCAGGAAGACTGAAAAATAAACGTAATAAATAAATGTCCAAAAACCTCAAATGAAACGTTCTGAAGAAAAGCAGACCAGAATTCTTCCAGACTGAAAACTAGTAGTTTCATCTTTCTGCAGGTTTATTACTTTACAGTTTTATTATCTTTTCCATTTTTATCTTTGTAAAGTCATCTTAAACTCTACAAACAAACTTGTCTCAGCTAAAGGTGGATCTACAAACTTTGAATCTTAGACTTAAACATTATTAGTTTTTTGCGTTAATTTTTATTTAATGATACTGTAAAAATAAATAATGAGTCGTAGGTTTGAATCTAATACTGACTCACTGGAAGAGGACTTTTTTAAATAACTAATTAAAAGAGGGCGTTCAAACTTCAACATCTCAGCTGCTTCGGTTTCTACTGTATCTGGTCACATGGTTCCACCCGTATGTTCAGCCAATCACAGGACAGGAGTGAGTCATGCCATCACCTGATTGGGCGAGCCGGTCCTTGGCGGCGCTGCAGGGCAGCAGCTCGATTCTGCTGCACAGCGACGTCACGTCGGTGTAGAGGCGCTCCAGCTCGTAACCGGGGTTCTCCATCTGAGACGAGAACAGGGTCAGACCGTTAGAACCCAACTCTTCTTCTCACCAACCCAAGAGACCGATTATTCTGCAGGTTCAACCCCCGAACATCTCTGACAGGCCGATACTCAGGTAGGTTTACTGTCACTGAACCAGCGTCCCGGTCCAAGAAAACAAAAACCAAACGGGCCAGGACCGGGGGGACGGACCTTTATTCATTAGATAAGGAAAAAGGGGGACACGAGGAGAGGAGTTGAGATCAGCCTCCTTCTGAGACTCAGTTCAGACAGCAGTAACAGCTGAGGGTCAGTCGCCTCTAGAGGAGCTTCCTTCAAGCTGAGCTACCAACTTCTCCAAGTTCTTCTCCATCCTGTCAGTGAGGTCAGGAGAGGTCAGGTGAGGCAGCACCCCGCTGAGCCTCACCATGGATTGCGCAATGACTCGGCTAACTGTGCTGCCATGCTATGTAGTGAGACCAGATCGCCGTCTCTTTGTATGTCACTATTAAAATGTTCAAACACGTTTGCTATTTGGAATAAGTTTCCATAGTTTAGCTGATTTATATAATGAACAGCAACTATATGTGTGTAATGTGTTTCTTGTGCCGGCACGATCATAAAACGGCTGAGAAGAGGCACGGGGTGAAGCACGCACTTCTCCTGCCTCACGTTAGGGGGCACTAGTGAGCACAGGGATTCTTCTTGCGACACATTGGCTGCAGAATAAGTGACAGCAAGCGCTGTCACTTATTCTGCAGAAGGAGCGGCGCATGGACTTCATTTATAAGTAAAGGTAAGACCATAATAACTTTTTTTAAAATTAAATGTGCTTTTTTGTGCGCTACAGTTTGTATGTGTAAAGCATTTATATGTGAATGACGATAGGAGGTTTTAAACATAAACAGTGAACACCTGCCAATCAAATGGTGAATAAGTTGTTCTGGAGGGTTCATATGCTCGTAAATCTGACTGATGAAGTCAGTGCCTCACCAGCCATGAATCTCACCGCACGTCACTGGAAACAGCATATAAAACAAACACAGACTAGTTCAGAGGCAGCCTGAAGTTCTCTGGAAAACACTGAGATGCTTCAGAAGATCAGATTTTCATCGTCGATCTCACCACAGAGGAACAGAAAACAGCATCATCTCCTCCATGACTCTAAATGTGAACGTTCATGCTCGGCAGCTACAGACCAGATGTGAGCTGTGCTCATCTGGACACACACCTGCTGGGTGTCCTGCAGAGTCTTGATGACTCTGATGTAGTCCAGGTAAACCCGCCCTGCCGTGTCCCAGTCCTGGATGGTGGCGCTGTGTTCAGGAACCGCCAAACCCTCCAGGAACTCCAGGAGGAAGTCGTGGTTGTCGTTGATGATGCAGTCTGCAGCAGGAACAGAGAGCAAACCTTCAGGACCAGAGATGAAGAGGAGCCTGTAACGGTCCGTTTATTAAAGTATTAAACCCCTGAGCTCAACACAACAACATGAGGAGGGGCAGGGCTGCACCTGAGGCCAGGTGGCGGATCAGCAGCCGGTGGCACCGGTTCCAGTGCCCGGCCCGGTACAGGTGCAGGGCCTGCTGGTGTCTGTCGCCGTGGCGATGGGCCCGCGTGGCCTTGGCCTCGTGGATCCACTGCTCCGGGATCAGCAGCCTCTCGGTCAGGAAGCGCTCGCGCTGCAGCGACTGCTCGGTGTCCTGCAGGGGGCAGTGGAGGGTCAGCACCTCCCTGACGGCCCGCTCTCGCTGGCTGGAGACCCGAGGAAGAGGAGGGAGAGATGAAGGTCAGGAAAGCAAGATGGCGGCGCGCACGGGTGCAGCTCTTCATTTAGGTGCTTGTTTTTTCTACTTTTTGTACTTTTTCTGAACCCCATTGACAATCTTTGGGATGTTCTGGAGACTCAGACTCTACCATCATCAATGACAGATCTGGGAGAAAAATTAATGCAACACTGGATGGAAATAAATCTGGGGACATTGAAGAAGCTCATCGAAACAATGACACAGCAAATGTGTGACGTAATCAAAGCTAAAGGCGGTCCAACGAAACAGAGTGGATGAGCTTCTTTGGTGGCAACTTTTTTATATCCCAAGTTTATACTGACACCACAAAACTAGAAGAGAAGAAGAAAGACCCTTCACATCATCTGAACAAGTCAAAGATCCTCTGGAGGAGGTCGGAGCTAGGGGTGTCCCGATCCCGATCCCCTGATCAGATCGGCCTTCGATCTTAAAAATTTAAGGTGGATCGGATCGGCCGATCAACATTATTATAACACGCCGATCTTTTTTTCATTATTTTTTTCCTCAAAAAGTGATCCTGATTAACACAAATTAATAAAGTAATCATATTACAAAAAAATAAATATTTTTTAAACTATATACATTTAATAATTTGCACTGAAATGAGGTTTCCCAGCAGCGCTGTCTTGTATCCACCTTAAAAGTTTTAAGACTGGCATCGTTAGGCTAAACTTTAGCAAAAATGTCAGCAGTGTGGCAGCGCTATAAAATTACAAAGACTGACGCTTCGACTGCGACTTGCAACATGTGGAAGGCTGAGATATCACGAGGGGTAAGTAAGAAGAGAGTTTACAACACCACCAATTTAATCAGGCACTTAAAAAAGCACCATATTACCGAACACGCAGCCTTCTGTCAGGCTGCCGACGGCAGCAAACGCTCTGTGAAACTTTTAAAAGAAAGGACAAACTCCCGAAAGACTCTGAGAAATACAGAAAAATCACCGAGCTAATCGCGGAATGTATTACTGAGGACGACCAGCACATTTACAAAGCATTTAACCGGCTCATTAATTACCTCGAGCCTCGTTCCCGTCATTACATGAACGACAAAGGACACAAAGGTGCGCGAACATGTGCAGCGGGTCTTAAAAGAAGTTAAGTTAATATTTTATGTTACTTTTATTCTGATGTGATTTCATTGATTGCAAAGACTTCTGCTAGTGTTTTCATTGCCTTAAACTGCTAGCCAAGTTCACCTGCTGCTATTTAAATGAAGTGCTATGTTCTTTAGTACTGAGACTGTTGAACAGTCACTGTTCTGTAACTAAATGTGTTTTATAATAATTCTCCCAAACAAAAAAGAAAGAAAGAAGAGTGTTTAAATAAGTTATTGTTTATTTTATGAGATTATAAAAGCTATTAATCTCAGCTTGGATGCAGGCCTATTTATTAATGTACACAGGAAATAAAATGCATGGGAAATTAAACTCTGTTTGCCCACTCAAAAAAAGTGAAATCGGATCGGGAAAAATCGGGAATCGGCCGATCATCAAAATTAAAAGATCGGAATCGTAGAGGAACGTAGAGTTAGCACCGGTAACATTCAGGAACAGGAGACAGATTAGACTTAAAATGATGAAACCAGGACAGACTGGTATCAGCACCATGGGAGCAGGAACATCTGGAGGAGGACATGAACAGCTCAGGATCCAAAGACACCATAGCATGTGTCAAACACGGTGGAGGCAGTGTTATGATGAGGCAAACATAACATCCTCACTGGTGTTATTGATGACTAACTGCTGACAGAAGCAGGGCTGTAACGATGCACTAATCACGCGATACGATACACGATACTTGGCTCACAATATGAAATATCGATATTCATCTTACAATACATTTACATCATTTTCTGAAAGATTTTAAAGGGACAAAGTGATTTTGGTGACATCTTGTGAGTGTTCCAATGACTTTGTTTGAATTAATCGAACTGAAAGCATCAATTACACATTACATGGCTGCAAATTGTTGCTTGCAAGCTTTTAAAGGTGGGACACCAGGGTTTTGGAAGAAGCTTAGAATATCGATACCCGCGGACGAAAAAAATCGATACTCGATACAATATTGATATATATATCGCAGAATTGATAAAATCGCTCAGCTCTAGACAGAAGCAGGTAGGTTCATCCATCGGTCTGAAACCAGCAGAGCAACTGGGAGCAGCTGCAGTGAAGGTCTGGTAAACCACCGACTGTTTCAGAAGGTAGACTTCTCTTAAAAATGGCTCCAACTCCAAAATGGTAAATACTATTTTTGAGAAACCTCTTAGAGCTGAAAGTCATCAGTTTGATCTCATCTTCACTAGGCTTGGGCGGTATTACGGTAATACCGTATACTTCTGGTATTTAAAAATAGCAGCGGTATCAGTTTTAATACCGTCATAAAAAAATGCAATGAATGATTTCTGTGGTTTAAAGTTTAGTTTCTCTCCTGTATCGCTGTGTGTTCTGCTTTATTTTACCGTTTATTCATGTTCGCTCGCAGCTGATCTTGGTTTGACTCGTCCTGTTAAGGTACTGACGATGAAAACAACACTTCCTGAGTTTGCTGCTTCAAAATAAAAGCTTCTGATGAAACTAATAATGTTGGACTTTTATGTTGAAGAATTTATAGGAAGTGAAACGTTCAGCATCAGACACTTTAGTATAAAGCACGTTTCAGCAAACACACACCTCGGCAGCAGAGAGGAGCTGGGGCAGAGAAGGAACAGTTAAAACTACAGTGAAAAGCAAGAAATACACAAATAAATAACAACTGTAGTTGAGCCAACTTTATATTGAAGCACTGAACTGCTGTTTCGAGGTAAACTCGCCTTTTTTTTCCAGGCGTAAAGCCCCGCGGCGGCGCACATAATGGGGACGGCTGTTTTAACGCGCGGCGTCCGCCGGTGGTGTTTGTTCGCCTTAATAGTCGCGGGAATACCGTATACCCCGGTAAAATGTGAGGGAAGTTTGACGCTATCAAAATTTGGATACCGCCCAAGCCTACTCTTCACAACTCCAATGTTGATACGACCAGATGGCTACTGAACATGGACATGATGCTCCAGTTACAGTTTTATCTGGAGTTAACGCGTATTAACAGTATTTCCCTTTTGTGCACGTTGGCTTCTCTTAATCTACCAATGGTCTTGAATAGTTTATTTTTTTAGTCCATTACGTGATTAAATGATAAAATACCTCGACATACTTGAGCGTTAAAATCAGCGGCAGATGTTTGGACGTGAGCGGCGGCGTGGACGCACCTGTGGTCGGGGATGTGCAGCAGGATGAAGACGGCCATGTGCCACAGGCCGGCGCTCTCCAGCTGGGCGGCGTAGCTGGCGTGGAGGAGTCCCTGGCGCGAGGCGCTCAGGTGGCTGTAGTTCAGCGCCTGCAGGACGCCCCACAGGTGCCAGCTCAGCCGGTAATCCAGGCGCTGCCAGGTGACCGTGAGCGGGTCCAGCAGCTGCTGCAGGCTGTAGTGTCTGCGGGGCGACAGTTCTGTTAGAACCGGTCCGCGCCGCCTGCTGCAGACAGGTGAGGTCTCTCTTACCTGTCGCTGTAGAGCTTCAGCAGGTGAAAGCACAGATCATACAGCGGCCGTTTAGACTCCTCCTCCTCCTCCTCTGACTCCTCCTCCTGCAGGTAGGGAGGAAGCGGGGCGCAGCAGTACTTTCCTCCCTCAGCTGAGCCCTGCAGGACACAAGCAGGAACTGTCACATCTCACAGCCGCAGACAGGTGTGCAGACCGCTGGCGGGCAGCAGCTCACCTGGAAGGCGACTTCGTATTTGGTGAGGGCGTCGGCCACGGACGCAGTGGGAGGCAACATGAACCAAAGGTGGAGCGCCACGCAGCGTTTCCAGTTGAGCTCCGAGCAGACGTTCACCACCGAGTCTGGCGACTGCCAAACCTGCAGGAAACAAGATGGCGGTCAGACTTCAGCCGCTGGCTTCTGGCTTCATCGGCTTCATCATCGGAGGCATCGTACCGGTTTTCCAGCGAGCAGCGCGAAGATGCGGAGCCGCTCCTCGGTCAGGTAGCAGTCGGTCTGCATGCGGTTCCAGTCGGCGAGCTGTAGGGCCAGGAGGTCCCGGCAGTCCTGCGAGCCCACGGCCTGAGACAGCAGCACCGACAGACGGTGGTCGCCTGCAGACGAAAACCAGCAGCTTCATACAGGAACCCTGGAGGAGCTTAAACCCCCCCCACATCGGTCCAGAAAGACAACGACCCACATCCGGCTCTCCTCACCTTCCTTCTGAGCGAGTCGACACGCCTCGCTGATCCGATTCCCCGTCAAGTAGCTGAAGATGGCGTCCGTGTGGCGACCTTTCCCCGCCAGAGCCACCTCCTCCTCCACCCTGTGGGTGGCGCCGCGGGACAGCCAGGCCGAGAAGGTCCGCCTCCTCTGCAGCTGCTGTTTGTACTCGTTGGGCATCTCCGTGTCCGGCTCCTGGTCTGAGGGGCCCAAGCGGCCCCACAAGGCTTCACACAGAGTCCAGACCTCGGCCCAGTGACCGAAGAGGGCTGGGGGGGGGGGGGGGGGGGCATTAATGGAAACAGGTTAGACCGTCAGCAGGTCCAAGACTCGTACAAACATCTGCTCCTACACGTGCTTATGAGAGTCCTGATGGTCTCTTTATAAGTTAAATGTCATTTTCAAACTTTCCAAAGCTCTTGGAGCTCATTTCTCTGCATTCATGTAGTGGAAACGCTCTAGAAACCCCCAACACCCATTTGACTGGACCCAGATGGATTCTTCTAGTGATCTAGCAGTTATATTGATGTAAACTTCTACCAGTAACAGAAACAACCTGAGATCCAGAATGATTGATTTGTCACAGAGACTGGGGATCACATGAATCAACTGGGAAAATAATTTATGATGGTGAAACATGTAAAGTAAAACCAAACTCAAAGTTTTTTTTTGGTAATTTCTCTTCTTTACACCATTAAAACCTGTGGATTCTCAGCTTTAAAACCACTAACAGGCAGCATCTTCTAATGCAACTCAAACTGATCCGTTAAAGGGTCGTGTGGCTGCAGGTTTTTGTTCCAACATGCAGCAGCACAGCTGACTGGTTTTAGTCAATCAACTAGTTGTCTTCACTAAAGATCTGAACCAGTTCAGTTGATTGAATGAAACAAGTCAGCTGTGTTTCTGCGGCCACACGGCCATTTAACGGACCAGTTTGAGATCCCTGTTCTAATGTGTTGACTTCCACCAACTAAAGACTGGGAACTACAGGATCACCACTTCAGCAGCTAACGTCCCTGTTGGTTTGGTGACTAACAGAGTCACGGGACGGCAATCTGCGTGAAAATGGACCGAAGACTAGCAATAACATTAAACAAGTTTGATTTTAACACCAAGATGTAGGAAAATAATGCACTTGGATCAACTCAAAGTCTGATTTATGGTTCCACTAAGGTCAGGGACCCACGTCGTAGCTGGCATTTTACTTGCTTTATGACTCAGACGTAGTAACAAGTAAATAAATCTAATGAATTTGAACGGATAGATCTTAACTAACTCATTTTAGTAGTTACGGGAAATACAACACTACCAGGTGGACCCATCACGTTCGCTTGGAAGGAGAACCAAATGCGACGCTACATTTTTAGGAAGGATGACATCGGTTTCCCAGCGACACCAGAGACGTGTTGCTGGTTTGATGTGGAGGCCTAAACCACCCATCAGACTCAAAGGCTACGATTTCCTTCCAGCTGTGGAAATTAATCTGCAAGCTTGAAAGGCAGACCCAGGACCTGCTGGGGAGATGATTTTCTCAGATAGGGTTGAGGTGGTGTCCCTCGGTCTCCTTCCAGAGGAGCTGGAGGACCTCTGGTGCTGCTGGGACCAGAACCCAGATGAGCAGAAGTTAACAGATGGACCCTGAAATCCCTTCAAAGGTTATCTAGTTGAAGCTGGAACAGAGGCCACCGAGTAGCGGTTAACCTGCACCGAGGGTCCGTGTGTTTGCATCTGCAGCGGGACTCACGCTCTGCGTCGCCCTGCTTGTCGTTCAGCTCCGTGATCCACTCGGCGTACTCGTGCAGCGCCGCCACGCCGGTCTGCGGCCGCGCCAGAGGGCAGGCGGCTCCGTCGGGAACGTGGACGGTGCTGTGCTTCAGGTGGATCTCCAGGGGGCAGTGCACCGCCGCCTGGCCGTCGTCCCCGTCCTCCCCGCTGGTCCTCGTCTGTGAGGAGTCCAGACCCAGCAGCTGCTCCAGAACCACCTTGTAGGGGCTTTCTGTGAGCCTGAAGGAGAGCGGAGCTCGTTACTTCCTCTGCACTCACGACATTTAATCAATCAGCGTTTTATGAGTCAAGATATTCTGAACTTTCTGTTTAACAAGCAAAACTGTGATTTAAAAAAGGACAAATGGTCCAAAAGTCTCACAGTCATTCTACAAAACCCTGACTGCAATTTTAAAACTTGTCATTTTTACAAGAGATCTTTATAATTTCAGAACAAAAGCCTCAATGTTAAAATAAAAATATTTTATGACAGTTGACCATTTTACTACAGAACCTGCTGATTCAGGAACCAGATGTTGTAGTTCTGAAGCTGAGACTCCAAGAGTCCAGTCAGCTGACCCTCACCAGGAAAAAAAAGAGCATAAAATCCCACAATCCAACACTTCAAGGGTCGGTTTTTAAAATCGAACCAACCGGAGCAGGTTAGTTCTGAGGAACTGATCTGAAAACACACCTGACTGAGCAAAATACCACCCCTTTGAGTGTAACCATGGTGATGATGTGGCCTAGGATGACACAGAGTGACACTGCTGCCTACGCAAAGCATCTTGGGAAGGCGGGGCGTCCGAGCAGAGCTTTTTAAAAGGCTGAGCTTTGCTACTTCATCTAAACGAAGGCGAGGGAGGACATTGTTCTCTGCGTTGTCTCTAGTACGTATGGAGGTTGGTGGAGAAAATTAAAACTTTACGTCGTTATTAAAGACCACAAGAGAAACCGATGGAGGCAGGTTGATGATCCCTGCCTGTCTGAGGTTCAGAGCATCTTCATTTGCTGGAGTTAAAGCTGTTAATGACTCTGTTTTTACAGATTTACATCTGACGTGACTGTAAGTTGACGTTTTGAAGTAACGGTATGAGACCAGCGGACAGGCGGCCTTAGCTTTAAACAGACTAGCGGTAGCAGCGGGTATCTGACTGGTTCCTGTGAGATGCCACGTTCACGTGTTCACTTGGCTGCATCGAGTTGAAATGATGTCTCATTTACGTGGATGTTATAGACCTTTTCGGGCCAGCCCCCCCGGAAGTACCCCGTCCCCCATTGCTGGGTTGTGCTACAGAGCGACACTTTCACCGGCTCGCAGATTAACCAGTGTTTTTCTCTTTCTACAAATATATATTTTTATAATGTCGAGTCGGTCGAGTGGGAATACATGATCCATCATAAACTGTGCCAACAATGGCGTGAAAATTCAACAATGGAAGAAGAAAGTATGTGAAATACACAAGCCTTTACTGCACGAAGACTGCCTTGTTTGCAGAACAAGAAGTTAGGAAGACGTGGGTGAAAAATATCAACAGAAAGGACTTTGTTCCAAATGAATACAGCCGGGTGAGTTTTCGTTAACATTTAATCTCGTACTATTCATAGTCTCGCTGAGATTCTGGCCGAAAGAACAGCAGTATGAGGCTACTGTAGCCCTCGGCGCTAGCACAAGCCTATAAATCAATGAATGAATGAATTAGGAGAATGATAAAATAAATTAAATATAACATTAACACATAGCCTAATTTACCGCTAGCGTTAACGTTACAGTAGCATAATCTTTATGGCTTGTTGACGTTAGTTATAGCCAGCGTTGCATTTTTCACGTATTCCCACAGTTTTTAGTGTTTGGTTACGGGAATAGATCATGCTATTTCCATAACCAATCATTAAAAACAGCGATAAACTACCTTCATCTGTAACTGGAGGCCACTGCCTAACATCATCAATCCAAGACATGTCTGCGTTATCAGTAACAGATCCTCCACGCTGCTGTGTTTGGGTTACTTAGGTGGAGCGCCGCACACTCCAGTTATGGCGGGGCCACTAGGGGGCGCATGTCCACAATTTTTAAGTCAAAAAGGTGTATAGGACGAAGCTGAGCTTCATCCTGCTTGTTTGGTCTCCATCTTACTGTGTGAATGAAATGATTGAATGACCTCAGTGTCCCTTCAACAGGAAGAAGTTTATTTGAGAAGGTTCTCTGACTTCTACATGGAGACTCTTACGGTTTGGTCCTGGCAGGTTTGGGCAGGAAGCTGAAGTCAGTCTTGGTAATGAGGTCTTGCTGCTGGAGGTCTTTGGACGTCGGGGGGCTCAGCTGGCTGCCGCAGTGAGCCAGCGTCCATCCAGGACCCCAGCCCACCCTGAAGGAGCGGGTGGCGAACAGCCCCGTGTCCATCATCAAGGCTCCCTGTGAACAGAGGCAGAAGATGATGATCTCATCAACAGGAAACACCCAGAATGCATCACTCGTACTGATGGATAAAAACTACCGACTGAAGCATGCTAACTTTAGCTTTCAGAACAGTAACTGATAAACGGAGTACCAACCTTTCCTCGAGTGACGGACTCTTTGAGGGGGACGGGACCTCCCAGCCGCCGGACGCCCACCGTCCTGATTGAAGGCTCAGGAGTTCTGGGGGGCAGCAGGAAGGAAGAGGGGCCCAGGCCCTTCCACTGGGATGACCGGGGGGCCTCGGCCACCGCTGGAGACCCCCGGGATGAAGGGAGGGGAGCGTGGGGCGAATCTGAGAGCTGGGCGAGGAGGCCAGAGGTGAAACGAGTCTGAAGAAGTCCACCGACTGCACAGAGAGAGAGGAACAGTTAGATGAAGACCTTCACCTTGAGGCAGGAGGACGACGGAGGTCTGAGCTTCGTACCGGAGGATCGGCCCTGAGCTCCCAGCAGCAGGCGAGGGGATGAGACCTCAGACATCTTCAACAGTCCCTGACCCTGGAACATGTCGCCCTCGTCCTCATCTTCAGCAAACAGAGACGCCTTCATGATCTGCAGACAGAAACGGAGCTTCTCAGCTACTTGATGGCAGTATTACCATCTCCTGGACAAAGTCCTCACACTCAGATATGCTGTAGAAATGGGACTGCTACCAATATTCCTTTTACCAAACACCAACCCCATCCCTAAAATTTACAAGATGTCTGGACCAAGGTTATTATAGTTTTGAAATTTTCTTTAGTTTTTATTTTTATTTAGTTTTCCAGTTTGCTTTTTTATTTCAGTTTAGTTTTAGTTAGTTCAACAAGTAATTTAGTAGTTTTAGTTTAGTTTTTATTTTGAGGAATTGACTAGTTTCAGTTTAGTTTTTATTTAGTTTTAGTCTTAGTTTTAGTTTTTCTTCTTCTTGCAGTATGCAGCAGATTATACACCTTTTCGACTTGAAAATTGTGGACATGCGCCCCCTAGTGGCCCAGCCATAACTGGAGTGTGCGGTGCTCCATCAAGTAACCCAAACACAGCAGCGTGGAGGATCTGTTACGGATAACGCAGACATGTCTTGGATTGATGATGTTAGGCAGTGGCCTCCAGTTACAGATGAAGGTAGTTTATCGCTGTTTTTAATGATTGGTTATGGAAATAGCATGATCTATTCCCATAATCAAACACTAAAAACTGTGGAACGCTGCAACGCTGGCTATAACTAACGTCAACAAGCCATAAAGATTATGCTACTGTAATGTTAACGCGAGCGGTAAATTAGGCTATGTGTTAATGTTATATTTAATTTATTTAATGATTCTCCTAAGTCATTCATTCATTCATTGATTTATAGGCTTGTGCTAGTGCCGAGGGCTACAGTAGCCTCATACTGGTGTCTTTCGGCCAGAATCGTCCGGGACTCTCAGCGAGACTATGAGTAGTACGAGATTGAATGTTAACGAAAACTCACCCGTTCATTTGGAACAAAGTCCTTTCTGTTGATATTTTTCACCCACGTCTTCCTAACTTCTTGTTCTGCAAACAAGGCAGTCTTCGTGCATACTTTCTTCTTCCATTGTCGAATTTTCACGCCATTGTTGGCACAGTTTATAACGGAACATGTATTCCCACTCGACCGACTCGACATTATAAAAATATATATTTGTAGAAAGAGAAAAACACTGGTTAATCTGCGAGCCGGTGAAAGTGTCGCTCTGTAGCTCCCTCCAGCAATGGCGGACGGGGTACTTCCGGGGGGCTGGCCCGAAAAGGTCTATATCCGCTATGCTGCCCCCTCTCTGGAGGGAGGGTAGCATAGCGGCTGCTGCAGGACCGGCAGTAATCTCTAAGGCAGTAATCGAGGGAGAAAACGAAACGACAACGAAAACGAAGCTGAATTTATCTACAATTCAGTTTAGTTTTAGTTAGTTTTACATCCTTCATTGTAGTTTTTATTTAGTTTTCGTTTTTTTTTTAATTGTAGTTTTTATTTTTTATTTCAGTTAACTGAAATATTTTTTCATTGCTAGTTTTAGTTTTAGTCTTAGTTTTCGTTAACTATAATAACCCTGGTCTGGACCAAACCACGACCCCCCATGGAGAAGCAGCTTACAGCTAAGAAGGTTGTTAAGACAGCAGTTTCCAGGACCAGCGTCCTACAGAAGATGTCTCCCATTAATCAACGATAATAACCTCCGAAGTTTATCAAGCCCTCTTAATCCTTCAGCCAGTTATTCAGGCAGAATAATCTAGAAGAAGATGGAGAACAACTTGTGTGGAAGGACGCCTTCATGATTCTGGAGCAACGCTCAGAAAAAAGGGCATCACGTGAATATTAAATTCATGACAGACAGATACGGTTTCATTTTCCCCGTCTGAGCTGCACGTGTATGAAGCCAGACAACCAACTCTTTGCTTCAGATGTGCTCTAGAAGATGGCATCCCTGATGCTTTATCTAAAATCATGGATGCTCTCTGGACCCCAGGTCTTCCAGGTGACCTCTAAAAACTGAAACTCTTCTTAGTTACTCTGTCAAAGTCACAAAAATCCTGTTGGTCATTGAGAAAAAGCGTACAGCTCTGAAATGGAAACCAATCCTCCACCGCCAGTTGGACAACAGCTCTTTTAGAAGTTAAAAACTAATCTCCAGAAGATTACCTCCTCATTAAAGCATTTTTAGAATACTCTGAATACTCATAATTAACTGGATCTGATCTACTCAAGTACATTTGTGCTGTAAAAACTGTGCAGACGCTGGGGAACGTTGTAAAGTTTCATTAGATGTGCCTCGCTGCCATCTAGTGGACTGTTAGTGGTACTAAAACACAGACTGCATCCAAGACATAAAAACCTGCCCAACGAGATCTCACACTACTGAATCATGACGAGCCCAGCCAGGAACTAGGTTCGGTTCCTGCAATGACCCCGCTTCATTAAACAACACTAGTCTCTACATTAAGGGTTTTCTTTTTAAAGTCAGATAACCAGATGACTCGCTGTAACACTCAGATCTGGATCTTCCAGTTCGTGTCCCTTAAGCTTCATGTGCGAATCAAGTCTTCAGTTTGGGACCAGGACATCTGTCTGGATGTTTCCAGGACTGCCGTCCAGTCTGAGGTGGTGAGTTTCCTGTCTGTGGGCGTGGCCTGCAGACCTACCTGGAGGGTGTGCGGGTTGATCCCAAAAGACGAGGCGATCTGGGCGGAAGCAGAGTCGCCGTCGTGCTCCATGGAGGCCACGCCGCCGAACTTCCCACCCGCCACGTCAACTTCCCCCGTGGACAGGTCGCCGTCGTCCTCGCCTCCCAGCATGCTCTCTGGCGGGAGGCTCTGGGTGATGTCGGCCATGTCGCTGTCTAACTCTGCCACGCCGTTCGCCAGATCCACAATGGTGGACTGAAGACAGACGAGAGCACGGAGAAACACTGATTTATGTGTGGCGGCAACACATTTGTTTTCTCCAACCGCCCGCCGTTGAAGAAGCTCCTCAAACCCTCCAGAAGTAAACGACATCAAACAAGTCTTCTACCTCGTTACTACCATGGTGCTTTCTAAACACACCAGTAAACGGTTCAACTAGGCAGCTGTTTAAATAGCAGCTCAGGACAGTAACATTCAAATCAATGCACTTTCAGATATTCACTAAAAGAAAAAAAACAAAAATAAACCCTCACACAAACTGAACAGAACAAAACTTAAAATTTTATCTTTATTAATCTCAACTTCACCTGCAAAGTGAAAATTAAAACAGCGATGTGAAGCAGATGTTACATTTCCTGTCTAGATAATCATGTTAATCTGAAAACAAAAATCTGAAAATCACTAAATACGTTCTAACTAAAAGTTCTGATTTCCATCTTAAAGTTAAATAAATTAAAAACAAGTACTTTAATCTGAATGCAACTTTTATTTACCTTAATTTCTTCCAATTCTTTGGTTTTCAAAGTTCAACATCAAAACCTCTCAGATTCACCTTAAATTATATTTATTTTATATTCTGACCACGATTAAAGCAGGTGTGAGGAGTAGTGGTGCTGCAGCACCTCCTACTGACAGAAGGATGAAACTACACCTATGAAACATTCAAGCTCTAAAACTGGAGGAATATTTGATCCAGTTCAGATTGAAATTCATTCATGCATGTCATGATCCACTGTGACAGACCGACTCAGCATCTCTGCACAGAAGGACAAACGTCTTAGAGGTTCCACTGAGACGTCACCAAACGCCTTAAAGACGACGTCTCATCATTGATTCAGATAATCAGTTCTTTATAGAGCAACTGTGATGGAAAACAAAGCAGTTAAAGCCGCTGTATCAGTCAGGAAGATGAGCCTGACAGCTGATTGATCTGATCAGGTTTGTTTCATCTCTCCAGTGTTCACTGATCAGACACAGTTTTCTTTAGAACAAAAAGGCCGATTTCAGTTTTTCCCCACATCTAAAAAATTTGAGAAGCTTTTTAGTTTCACGCATGATAAAAAGAAAAAAAACCAAACAGATGAATTTAAATGCAACTGGAATGAAAATAAAGCAAACATGAGGTTACAGCAGATAAAGTTAATGCGTCTCCTCGTCAGAGAAGACTGATGTTCCTGTTGGGTAACAGATGTTCCAGATGTTTCTCCAGATTAATAATTAGACAGTCTAACAGTCTGAGTCCCTGCTGTTTTCCTATGTAACTATAAAAGCAGTTTCACGTGATCCGTGTCTGATGTATTAATTTCTGTCAAACCGTTTCAGGTTTGTTTGCATCAGCTGACCTCTTCGGTTATGTCCTCTAGCGCCCCCATGTGACAACTGAAAACGTGTTGCACAATTTAAACTACTTTAAAATCCAGTTTGAGGGTTGACGTGACAACAACGAGCTGCTAGGATGACACATCTTAGCTGAGCGGTGTTTTAGGAGCTCCTGTGAGTCAGTGGGGATGAAGAGGAGGATGATGAAGATGAGTGTGGATGGGCGCAGGCTGCTCTACCTGAGCCTGCGGCGCCACCTGCTGCTGGGAGGGAGGGAGCAGCTGCTGCAGCTTGGAGCCAGGAAGTGACATCATGGTCTTGAGTTTCTTGGGATCGGTTTTAGGCGGGAGGTCTTCGTCCTCGTCGGAGTCCTGGAGCCCATATTTGGAGAAGTGGGCCACCTGGTAGAGAGAGAGAGAGGGGGCGGAGTCACTGACACCTGAGGACCTCAGAGCTCATATAACCTGTACAGTTTGGTCTTCTTGTACAAACATGTCTTCAGTAATCTTCATCTAACAACAAACAAACAAGGAGAGATTCCTGGTTTCAGGGTCACTGCAGCACCCTTCACAGGTAAAGAGCAGTAACTGACCTCGAACACCCAGGAACCGGTCTCAGGGTCGGTACTCCAGGAAGCGGGCTCCCTGTTTGCGGGAGGCCTTTTCCAGCCGGCCCTCGTAGTTCATCTCAGTCAGACGGTCGGGGCTCCGGATCTGAGTGCAGGTCGTCTTGTCGTTGGGCCAGACTCCGTCCAGAGTCACCTCCGCCCGCCTGCCAAAAGAAAATGGCGGTAATCAGTGGCGTCCAAGCAGACTCCCAACAGAAACAAAGCAGTGGTGAGCAGAACTCAGGCTTTTACTGGTTTACTTTGACAGCTTTGTTAACATTTTAATGGTTTAAAATGCTGCCAAAGTCTGGATTCATCTGGGAGCTTCTGATAAATAAGAGGAAAACAAAACTCAGTTTTTGAGATATGAACCAAATGTATGTTTTTGTCAAAAGGAGGTCGGCCAACGTAATTACAACAGGACATGAAAACAGTCTCCTCTAGGTGGCAGCAGCAGTCGAAGCTAGTCGTTACCACTGCTTTGGGGCTTCTGCAGTCACGGTTAAAGATACAAACTGAGGCTTCCTTTTGTGTCTCTCTTCCAGATGCAGGGTGGTTCGAAACATCTGTTAGAGCTTCATTCAAAACACCACCGTCACGTGAACAATGACTTATCGCTGCTTCACTCCACGCTTCATTGCCTCAAAATGTTTCATTGGTTCAGGGCCGCTGGAGGATACTTGATCAAATTTAAAACATCATGGACAACCCTGAACATCCTCTACAGACCAAGCATGTGTCTTCAGTCAGAGGCTTCCTCAGATCTCCTGCAACACAGACGCTACAGGAGATCCTTCCTGAACACACGGTTCCTCCTCACAGTGAAGCTCTGAAGCTTCAAACCATCTTCACTACAAAATGAAGGAAAGCTTCAATGCTTTGCGGGGCTCCAGGAAGATCTTGAAAGCAACTAATTCAACTCTTACTGATTGGGAAGACAATGATTTAGCAGGATCTAAGGATGGTCCCATCTACTGCTACAGGAATAAGTGGAGAAAGCCACAGGAGACGAAGTCCTGGCTCCTCACCGATGTTCTACGGTCATCTGAGCACCTCTACTGTTACATATTCAGGGAGTCCTGAACCGATAAACCAGCTTTGGTGTCTATTAAATATAGTTTCTGCTGCACAGACACTCGAGGCAGAAAAAGAATATTAATATAAAACAAAAAAATTAAAAAACACCTGCTTAATTTTTGACCCAAATTATGTCAACACTTTATTGAAAAAAATTCAAATCTTTAAAAATAGAAGAAAAACCTCTTTCGGCGGAAGTGTCTTTGTTGTGTTTACAGTTTAATCACCTGTTAAGCCCCTCCCCTTCTGGAGGCTTGTTTTTATCATCCGGATACACGATGACCTCTTTGCGCCTGAAGTGGACGATCTCGTCAAGGTTCAGGCCGGTCACGTTCACCTCACCGGGGAAGAAGATGGAGCCGTAACCTGTGAGGACCAATCAGAGAGCAGCAGTGAGGTGGCTTTTCAAACCAGGCTCCTCCCTCTCTCAGCAAACGCTGCTGCAGTCGTTACCTTTCCTGCCCACGGTGAAGTTTTCTACGACACACTCTCCCGCTTTCATCCGTCATCTCGGCCAGGTCTTCCAGGGATGGGATGGTGTAATAACCCACACGGTTCAGGACAACACCTGGAAGCAGAGCCAGGCTTTCATTCATCCATCATCTGCTGCTGTGATCGAAGTGAATCCAGGCTCATTTATACTGCATCATGCCCTTTCCTTCACTCGTCTGTAGTTTTCCTTTTAGATCCCAGCATTGCATTTAATACGATTAACAGCATGGTTCAACAGCTGCTTCACCCCAATATAACAAACCCCACTTACAGAGGGGTTTCTTTTGAGACCCCCTTTTCAGATGTATTCAGAGATAAAAAATAAAAAATAAGGTCAATACAGTAGTTTTCTGCATACATCAGAGCCAGTGGTGGTGTTCCACAGGGTTCTGCGCTCGGCCTCATACTTGTTACTCTATATGCCTCCATTTGCCACTTTTTAAATGTCATACAAGTATCACGGCGGGTGAAAGTGGTTTGAGTCAGACCTGCAGGATGAGGAGACTGTGGCGACTCCAGCTGTGGCTCCTCCTCTCTGTCCTCCTGCAGAGACTCCTCCCCCAGTGATGCCGACACGTCGTCGTTGCTTACCTGCACCAACCAAACAACCACACACTCAAAACAAACTCAAACTTTCACTCCAATATTTAAAATACGTTACTTCGATGTCAGTAAATGTGTTTTTCACTAAAACCACGTGAATGCTCTGGAAAGCTCATGCTCTTGTCTGCTGGTCATGTGACCTGAGAGTCAGCAGTGTGAGCAAACATCTGACCTCCAGCCCGTTCCTGGACAGTTTGTGCATATTCAGATCGCTGATGGTGTCCTGCAGGCTGGCGTGGTTGCGGCCCTGCGGGATGGGCTTTGCGATGGGGTTGACGTAGAAATGAGTGACTTCTGGGTCGTCGTCTGCCCGGCTGCTTGGACCTGGAACCTCCCGGAGCTGCTCCTCCTCTTCCTCCTCCACATGGCTGGGGGCAGAGAGGAGACAGCAGCATTACATATCAACCCCCCACCTCTGAAATGCTCCCTGTGAGGCCTGAAGTCAGAGTAAAACGGCTGCAGGATCATCACGCCACTTCCATCGTCTGTGCGAGCAGAGCCCAACAGCTGACGTCGTCGTCGTCGTCTTCTTCCGCTTATCCGAGGTCGGGTCGCGGGGGCATCAGCCGGAGTAAGGAAGCCCAGACCCCCCTCTCCCCGGCCACTTCCTCCAGCTCCTCTGGGGGGATCCCGAGGCGTTCCCAGGCCAGCCGAGAGACATAGTCCCTCCAGCGTGTCCTGGGTCTTCCCCGGGGTCTCCTCCCAGTGGGCCGTGCCCGGAACACCTCACCAGGGAGGCGCCCAGGAGGCATCCTAACCAGATGCCCGAGCCACCTCATCTGGCTCCTCTCGATGCGGAGGAGCAGCGGTTCTACTCTGAGCCCCTCCCGGATGACCGAGCTTCTCACCCTATCTCTAAGGGAGAGCCCGGCCACCCTGCGAAGGAAGCTCATTTCAGCCACTTGTATCCGCGATCTTGTTCTTTTGGTCACTACCCAAAGCTCATGACCATAGGTGAGGGTAGGAACGTAGATCGACCAGTAAATAGAGAGAGCTTCGCCTTCCGACTCAGCTCCTTCTTTACCACAACAGACCGGTGCAGCACCCGCATCACTGCAGATGCCGCACCGATCCGTCTGTCGATCTCCCGCTCCATCCTTCCCTCACTCGTGAACAAGATCCCGAGATACTTAAACTCCTCCACTTGGGGAAGGACCTCATCCCCAACCCGGAGAGGGCACTCCACCCTTTTCCGGCTGAGGACCATGGTCTCGGATTTGGAGGTGCTGATTCTCATCCCAGCCGCTTCACAACCGGCTGCGAATCGCTCCAGCGAGAGCTGTAGATCACGGCTCGATGGAGCCAACAGAACCACATCATCTGCAAATAGCAGAGACCCAATCCTGAGGCCACCGAACCGGATCCCCTCGACACCTCGACTGCGCCTAGAAATTCTGTCCATAAAAGTAATGAACAGAATCGGTGACAAAGGGCAGCCTTGGCGGAGTCCAACCCTCACTGGAAACGAATCCGACTTACTGCCGGCAATGCGGACCAAACTCTGGCACCGGTCGTACAGGGACCGGACAGCCCGTATAAGGGAGTCCGGCACCCCATACTCCCGAAGCACCCCCCACAGGAATCCCCGGGGAACACGGTCGAACGCCTTCTCCAAGTCCACAAAACACATGTAGACTGGTTGGGCGAACTCCCATGCCCCCTCCAAGACCCTGAAGAGGGTGTAGAGCTGGTCCACCGTTCCACGGCCGGGACGAAAACCACACTGCTCCTCCTCAATCCGAGATTCGACTATCCGACGGACCCTCCTCTCCAGGACCCCTGAATAGACCTTCCCAGGGAGGCTGAGGAGTGTGATCCCCCTGTAGTTGGAACACACCCTCCGGTCCCCCTTTTTAAAGAGGGGGACCACCACCCCAGTCTGCCAATCCAGGGGTACTGTCCCCGACGTCCACGCGATGCTGCAGAGGCGTGTCAACCAAGACAGCCCCTCAGCATCCAGAGCCTTGAGGAACTCCGGGCGGATCTCATCCACACCCGGGGCCCTGCCACCGAGGAGCTTTTTAACCACCTCGGTAACCTCACCCCCAGAGATAGGAGAGTCCACCCCTGAGTCCCCAGACTCTGCTTCCTCATTGGAAGACGTGTCGGCGGGATTGAGGAGGTCTTCGAAGTATTCCCTCCACCGATCCACAACATCCCGAGTCGAGGTCAACAGCTCCCCATCCCCACTGTATACAGTGTTGATGGAGCACTGCTTCCCCCTCCTGAGCTGTCCAACAGCTGACATGATGATGAAATCAGTTCATCATCGAGATGATGAGACACGCCCCGTTGTTAGAACGACAAGCCAAAAAACGTAAAGAGCACGGCTACGACAGGGACAAAGCTAAAGTTTTTGACCACAATTAGGGTACTATGGAATCCGCGATCACGGACGGGATCGCGGAAGTGGAGATTAAAAACGGAATTCACTTTAAATGCGCAATATAACAGAACTGAACGGCAATTTGCGTAAAAGTTTGTTTTTTTCTCCCGGACTAACAGGAACTTTTCTTTCGAGAAAATGCTGGGACACTGCGCGCTTCTCCGCCCCCTCCTGCCCCGGCCTTCCTCATTAATTAAAAAAACAAAAACAAAAAAAAAACACGTCGAAGCGGCCATCTGATAAACTGGCGACGAAGCGAAGGAACTACTGGCTGACTCTTAGGTACAGGGCAGAGCAGTTTCTCCGGGATTATGTGTCTGGCGATTCAATGTTCTGCAAGTTTTGCCAGCACACAATTGAATGGACACGAAAAAAAAGATACGCGTGAGGATTCACTTGACGAGTGAAAAGCACAAACATAGAAAGACCAGAATCACTCACTGAGCTAAACACAAAGAGGCTGTAACAGCTGGAACACCTAAAGAAAAACAACACACTGACACACACAACCAGTGTTCAGTGCTTTGGATTTCATAGCATCTACATCAGCTATATTAAATATAGTTTTTTCTGTTATCAGACACATAGTTTGTCATGACATACCTGAAAAATGTCAGGTACGGCATGACAATCTATGTCTGATAACAGAAGAAATTAAACAAGTTAAAATGATTAGTTTACTGCTGTTGAAATTTCTTTTTTTTTTGCACTTTAAATGGATTTTACTTATTTAAGTTATTTTTTTGTGAATTTTTTTTCTTTGTCAAAAAATATACACAATATGTTTAATAGTATTAAAACATTAAAGTTTCTAGTTATAATTGCATAAATTGTCTATATTTCATTATTTTATATACTTGGGGTTAAATTTGCATAAAATGCTTAAAACGGAATTCTCAAAAATTTAAAACCGAAAAACATCAAAAATGAAAAAAATTAAAACGGAATTTGGGAAAAAATAAAACGGATTTCATAGGGCCCTACACAATGTCCGGAGAGGCAGAAGTCACTGGACTGGTCAGACTACAAACTGGCCACCAGGAGGAGCTCCCATCTGCTGAGGCCGAACCATTGTCTCCCTCCTGCAGCAGCAACAGCAAAACTGAACTGAGACCAGCCCTGAGGTTAGTAATTATACGTTTCTAAACTGAATGATTATCTAAAAACAACAGTCGTCAGTCCAGAAACCGAGTGAGAGGAAAAGCCCACTGAGACGTAAGTGAGGCGGCTGGAAAATGTGGTCACCTGTGTCCGTTCTGAGGGAACTCTGCAGGTGAGGCCAGCTCGTCGCTCTCTTTGTTCAGCGGACTGCTGTACTGGCTGCTGTTCAGGTTCTTCAACACCAGCTTCTTGATGCTCTTCCTGTGGAGAAAAACAACAGTCAGGGTTGCTCGGGGGCCGCTCCCACGCACGTTCTTAGTCACCGTGGCGACTGCGTCGCACCTGGGGACGAAGGCTCCGTTGGTGAGCGAAGGCTCGTCATCGTCCAGACCATCGAACAGCTGCGACTTGGAGGCCCCAGAAGATGTCAGCGCTTTGGGCCGAACCCTGGTTGCTGGGCGGGGTGTCAGCTTGTAGTGGGTGGGCGTGGTCAGAGCCTTCTGTGCTGTCGGATTGGTCGGTTTCAGACGCTTTCAGAAACAAAGCAGAGGTGTGATTTATTGCGTCCACTTTCCTCTGAAATCTCATTCCACATCAATAACAGCAATCATAAAATGTTTTCCATAAAAAATAAGTTATAATATCCAACTATCTAATTCATCGTGATCATTAGCAGTCTTGTTGGATGGGAGGGAATCACTGATTCTGTTGTTCATCTGTTGATAGAAGTTTTCCCTCCTCCCCAGCTGGGGCGGTGGGGGTGGAAGGTCCTAGACCACCGGTGAACAACTGGATCTGCCTGTTCCTGTCCTAGACCGAGGTTTAGAAAGCCACTGGGTCACAGCGACTCACCTCCTCCTTCTTCTTGGGGTCTGACAGCGGGTTTCTGAAAAGAGGCGAGTCTCCGTATGGCGAGTATGCCAGGACGCTGAGTTGCTGCTGAAGCATGGCCTGCTGGGTGGCGTTGGCATTGGGATCTGTGAGCGCTGCAGAAGAAGAAAAACAACAGATGTCAGCACAGCTGTCCTCACAGATCACACACTCACAGACACAGAAACTAAGGCCTGAACTGTCTGAGTGAGCTGACCAGATGAGTCCTGCGGCAGATTTTACCAGAAGAAATCAGATTTCCTTCAGAAAAGTTCAAACCGGGACATTAGTGGCAGCGGGGGCCAGCCTGTCCTCAGGAGGAGCGACTCACCAACAGGTGGCTGCGCTGCTCCGAAGCCCAGCGTACTCGCTCCACTGTTGAATCCAGTCGTTCCAAATGTTCCCATCGCTCCCAGTGTGGTGCCCAGTTTACTCTGGTTGTTCCCAAACAGAGTCGGGCCGGTGCCAACTGTAGGACAAACACCTCGGTGGATTAACACATTCCTGTCAACAGGGAACGTTTTCTACAGCTCCCCTCCTCTTATGGGGTTCCTCAAGGCTCCGTTTCGGGGCCTGTGTTGTTTATGTTGGACATTTTATTTTCATTCCATTGTTTTGCTGATGAAATCCGGTTATTTTGAAATCAAAAATCCTGATACTTTGATCAACTTTCTTCATCTAAATGAAAACAAGACTTAAGTCTTTTAGTTTAAAAGTCTTCTTTAATGCATTTTTACTTTAATTGTTGTACTTAATTGTAAAGCGTGCTGATCAACGCTTTTGTTATTAAATGTTTATAATTAAATTCAAGCTTGAACTTTTGTAAGGCAGGTAAACAGCAGAGTTACAGTTCAACAGGTTAAAATGTGCAAAGGTGATTGGTGTTAACTGGAGTCCAACAGAAAACTAGTCATCAAATCAAAAAGCTCAATTTCCTGATTGTACACTTTAATTCTTTCTACATTACCAGCTCCAAAGGTGGTTCCCAGTCCAGTCCCCAGTCCTCCTGTGGTGGTTTTATTCCCAAACAGACCCCCTGCAGCAGGGTTTCCACCAAAGCCTGCAGCCAGTAAAAACAACAATGTGAAGGAAGAGCAGTGCAGCAGAAACATGGTTCTGTTGGTCCAGACGTGTCACAGCTGTTTTCAGATGGTAACTGCAGCTTGGTGCCTCAGCAGCTCTTCTCGGCACACTTACCGAAGGAGGAGGTGTTGGTTCCGGTTCCCAGTGTGAGAGCAGGCTTGTTCCCAAAGAGCCCGGTGCCGGTACCAAAGGACGAGGCGCTGGTGGTGGTGGTGCCAAACCCGGCGGTTTTGTTACCAAACAAACTTGGCTGGAAATGAAACAGAGTGACTCACAATCCTGACTTCTACAGAACCTTTTATACAGAACAATGACCACCCTGCTTACTGAGAACCAGAGCCGATCTGGGACACTTGGACATTTCCATTACCCTAGAAAATGTCCAAACTGGAACTGCTAAAATAACTTTTTTTTTTTTTTTTACTCCTCCAGCTGCTTCCATGAGCCCATTAAAGGCTGCAGATTGAAAATATCCATTTAAAATGGAAAATAATTTTTTTTGGCTGCACGTCCATCATCCACAAACCACACTATAAGAAATCCTATTTAAATAAATGCACAGTATTGACACGTGTTCATTTCTCAGCATTAAATGATAAAGACATTCATGACTGAAATATGCAACTGCTCTCCAAACGTTCAGATTCATGAGTAGAGAGCTGAAACAGCAGCTTAATGAATTTAAAACTCCTTCGGGTACTGATGAGCCTCTCTGTTCACACCTTATTCACCGATGTAATGATCGTGTCGGACCCAACCTCAGCCTCTGGTTCTGATCTTCCAGAAAGAGTTTGTATAAATGTGTCTTATTCAGGGTCCTGTGGGGTCTGTTTTAGGCCCTATTCCTTTTTCTCTATTCCTACTCTTGGACTGATTATTAGTCACTGATGAGGCAACATCTTATATCTTTTCCATTCCATTGTAGGGGAGAATGGGGTAATGTGAGACACCCCCTGTATCTAAGCAACAGGATGCAGTTGTGGTCATTTGAGCGGCTGATTATCAAGGCTCATCCTTTTCACCGTGGCCAGGAAGAGCCCGACTCAGCTGTGTTGTGGTAAGCATGTGTTTTGTACAAAAATACATTTTTGCCATGTAAAAGTAAATTTTTTGGTTTCCCCTACTGTGGAAGTGGTTATTTTCCTGTAAGTCTAACAAAACATTTTTTGAATGATAATTTGCATTATTTGTGTTTGTTCAGTCACCTCCAGAGTGGTGGAAAAAATAAGGAGATCACGTTTACCCCAGGGTGGCCCGCTTTACCCCCTTGAAATCTGGGCTTTGTCTCATTTTACCCCAGCTATGGGGTAAAATGAGACACTTGACCTCTTTTTATAAAAACAATCCCATTTTCACCGTCTTTAGTCCGGCAAACATTCTGATCGTTTCTGTCCTTAGGAAACATCCTAAATTAAAGAAAAATGTGCTAATTTTATAGACACATCAATTTAGCTTGCTTAGAGGGCGGGGGTGGGGGGGGAGTAAAGACCGTCTCACATTACCCCACTCTCCCCTACTTCTCCCCTACAGAACCTGAATTTCATAAAATTGCCAGATTTGTCTGACCTGACAGATAAAGAAACGGTTGACAGACGACTATGTTTAACTACGCTCAGATGAGACACAACATCTGTTGGACAATGATTCCACAAAAAAGGCAGGCACCCTACCCTTCATCATTATCATTATGAATATTATCCTAAAAGTAGGGATGTCCCGATCCCGATCCCCTGTTCGGATCGGCCTTTGATCTTAAAAATTTAAGGTGGATCGGATCGGCCGATCAACATTATTATAACACGCCGATCTTTTTTTCATTATTTTTTTCCTCAAAAAGTGATCCTGATTAGCACAAATTAATAAAGCAATCATATTACACAAACAAAAATATTTTTTAAACTATATACATTTAATAATTTGCACTGAAATGAGGTTTCTCAGCAGCGCTGTCTTGTATCCACCTTAAAAGTTTTAAGACCGGCGGCGTCAGGCTAAACTTTAGCAAAACTGTCAGCAGTGTGGCAGCACTATAAAATTACAAAGACCGACGCTTCGACTGCGACTTGAAATGTGTGGAAGGCTGATATATCACGAGGGGTAAGTAAGAAGAGAGTTTACACACCACCAATCTAATCAGACACTTAAAAAAGCACGCAGCACCGATCACGCAGCCTTCTGTCAGGTGCCGTGGTGCCGACGGCTGCAAACGCTCTGTGAAACTTTTAAAAGAAAGAAACTCCCGAAAGACTCAGAGAAATACAGAAAAATCACCGAGCTAATCGCGGAATGTATTACCGAGGACACGGAGTTTGTGGAATACAAGGCATTTAACCGGCTCATTAATTACCTCGAGCCTCGTTCCCGTCATTACATGAACGACAAAGGACACAAAGGTGCGCGAACATGTGCAGCGGGTCTTGAAAGAAGTGAAGTTAATATTTTATGTTATTTTTATTCTGATGTGATTTCATTGATTGCAAAGACTTCTGCTAGTGTTTTCATTGCCTTAAACTGCTAGCCAAGTTCACCTGCTGCTATTTAAATGTAGGTGCTATGTTCTTTGGTACTGAGACTGTTGAACAGTCACTGTTAAAAAAGAAGAGTGTTTAAATAAGTTATTGTTTATTTTATGAGATGATAAAAGCTATTAATCTCAGCTTGGATGCAGGCCTATTTATTAATGTACACAGGAAATAAAATGCACAGGAAATTAAACTCTGTTTGCCCACTCAAAAAAAGTGAAATCGGATCGGAAAAAATCGAAAACCGGCCGATCATCAAAATTAAAAGATCGGAATCGGATCGGGACCCAAAAAACGTGATCGGGACATCCCTACCTAAAAGATCGTTAATATGCTCAGAAACGAGGGGTTTCAGGCATGGGCAGACAAAAATGGCTCAAAGCACCAGCTGCTTCAAGTTTCGATGAGCCTCACCAACACTTCCACCTACATGACTGAGTCGGACCTCCAGAAAGGTCTCTGGGCCCACGCTCCAAGTCCAACAAGAAGTACACAAGCTTCAGTTTACTACGCAATTTCTATAATATTTTGGCCATTTCCAGGTCTCATACTTTATCAAACAGCTCCTAGAGATTTGGTCAGATCCTTTAAATATTGTTCAGAAAGGAAGCAGAAAGTTGTCATGAACTGTGAGTTGCAGCACAATAAAGCCATGACTTTGGATTATATGAACCAAGTAGAGTTTTCTACTAGATTAGGACTTCTGAAGACAAAACAATATGACTGAACCCAGAGGTGGGCTGCTGACAGTGAATTTGTTTTTTGTTGTTCGACTACCAGCTCAGTGAGCAGCCACCATCACGCCTTCACAATCTGCAGACACTTGGATTTAAACCAGCAGAAGTGAGAGTCCGTAGCATGTAGCAGTTAGGTCGCTGGTTCTGGTTTTCTGGAGCACATCACATTCTTATCTTCTCAAACGTGTTAGCCTTTTTAAAATCAGCTGTTCAGTCGTATCAGGACAGACAGATGTAAACCCGTTAACGCTGAACTTGCTGTCTCAGCCCAACAGTTTGTACCTGCGTTCCAACGTTTCCAAATCCAGCGTTGGGCTGGCCGAACAACCCCGTGGACGCCCCAAAACCCGTGGCGGTGCTGGTTTGGGCCGTCCCGAACAACCCGCCTGTCTGGGTCGCGCCCGTGTTTCCAAACAAGCCCTGAAGAAACATCAACATTTCTCCATTCAAGACATTTGGAGTCATCCATGCTACGCTAGCCAGACGTTCGTTTCATTAATGAACTAGCAGGAGAAACCTGCTCTCAATATCTGAAGCCAGTGTTAACGTTTAACTAAAGGAAAGTCTCTGGCTTTTTCTCATGAAGAAACAAAACCCTCCATCTGTTACAGCTACAGGCGGGAAACCTGACGGAGAATACCCAGAAAACAGCTGGAACTGATGACTACACAGTGTACTAGTCAGAACAGGGGTGGACCCTGCCTGGACCCTCACCATGGTGCTGGTGTTGGTCTGGCCCATGGTGTTGGTGTTGCCGAAGGAGAAGCCGGTGCTCTGAGCTGTGGTGGTCTGATTGAAGGGCTTGAAGAGGCTGCCGGCCGGCTGGTTCGGTTGGCCGAACAGACCACCTGTAGTCGCACCGAAACCGGCTTGATCTGTCAGACGGGACAAAGATACGTATATCTTAAGATGATTAACTGAACTGGAGAGCTGCAGTAATTAACGAGACGTTTCCAGTTCAAGCACTTACTTCCTCCAAATGAGGTCTTGTTCTGGCCGAAGGAGAAGCTGGTGTTGGGAGCAGAGGAGCCAAACAGGCCGGTGGTGGTGCTGGATGTAGCCGTGGCTCCTCCAAACAGCCCACCGGTCCCTGGAGCGATGGGGTTGGTTGGACCCTTTCTGCCCGCCTGGTAGTCCTCCAGCCTCAACTCCTGCAGAGACACAAAACAGCAAGATCACATCTGCAATGGAAGAGTTCAATAAACCCAAACATTTCCTCTTAAATAAAAGTTTCCAATCATGACTAAACTCAAATATTAGTATCTGACAAATTACCTCAAAATTCAATTCAGTTCTCATCAATTCCCCTGGAAGTTTAGAGAATTGTTCATCCCTTAATAACCCGCCTAAATGAACGTGACGGTGCGTCATCTACGAACTCACCTCCAGAGACTTGTTCTCGTACTCCTTCATGGCGGTGATGCACTGGTGCTTGGTGTTGATGCTCGTGGTCACGCCCGCTTTCACCATCGTGTCACTTCCTGTTGGAGGCTGAAGGTGTAACGTGAATAAAAACGTCACGTCTGAGCACCTGTTTTCTGATTCAACACATCGCTGTTCAAGTTCAGGAGCCATTTTTAATCATCTACACCAGTTTTTCAATCCTGGTCCTCAAGTACCACTGGCCTTCATCTCTTGGACGTTTCCCTGCTCCAACACACCTGGTTTCAATCAAGAGGTCGCCGACAGACTTGGGCAAACCTTGATGCCGAGCAGATGAGGTGATCCATCCTTTTAAATCAGGTGTGTTGGCGCAGGGACAAGGAGCAGGCTTGTGAAACACCAAACTTCTCTCTGCCGTTCACATTTGCTGACCACAACATCATCTGCAGGAAGCTCTGAACTTGTTTTCACTTGTCAGGAATTATTCACAAGAGAGGATCAAATTTAGCTCCAACTCTTCAAACCACCAGCTCATTAGGAAAGCCTCTGCACGCCGACGGTTTGTCTGCTGGACCGGAAGTACTCACGTTGAACTTAACAGTTGTTCCCGGTTGCTGATTCGCAGAGAACCCTGAACCTCCAAACAGCGAGGCTGAGCCACCGAACGGGTTGGAGGTGGTGTTGGTCGACCCAAACAGCCCGCTGCTGGTGCTCGTGCCGAAGCCTGGAGAGTTCGATGACAGGGAGGCTTTTCAATGTCCAGACATTCGTCAGATAAAAAAGGAACGTGACTTCTCTCAAAACAAGATGTTACGTCATTAGAAACTTAAAAATCACCACGTTTAGGACACCGCCTCTTATCTTTGATTCAAACGATCAACTACTGACATTTTGAGGCAGATTACAGACTAATCTGGAACAGCTACAACCCATATGTTAAAGTGTGAACTGAACAGAATAAAAACAAAGTCTGGAGGATTCTCACTTCCAAAAGAGGTGGGTTTGTTGGTGCCGAAGGCATTGTTGGGCTGGGAGAAGAGCCCACCGCTGGTGCCTGTTCCCGCGCTGCCGAACAGGCCGGTGGAAGTGCCGCTGCCTCCACCGAAGAAGCCGGTGCTGGTGGAGGAAGTGGCGGGCTGGTTGAAGGTGTTGGACCCGAACAGACCGCCTGGAGAGAGCAGAGGATCGGGTTAACACATGTTCCAAGTCCTGGAGACAGCTGCAACAGCTGGACCGGTCAGATGGCTCACTAAATAATCTGATTATTGCCTTGGTTTTTGTTTTTAACCCCTTCCTAACGGGGCCTAGTGTATTAGTATCAAGTAAATATCACAGTAAAGGTAACAGATGAGAGCGGAGGTCACCAATGTTGGTTTTCTGGATTTAGTTTGGTGACCCCCAACCCCCCCAACTCACTATTTATGGTACCAAAGTTGTTTTATTGTTGAACACTGTTTTTTTTTTTTTTTTTTTTTTTTAAAGAGGATGGACTTACCATTTTACAATATGTTGGCTGTTTTAATTGTGTTTTGTTCGGGTGGAAATGTCATGCTGCAGGGTTTCAGTTGGTTTGGCTTTTTTATATTAGTATTTTAGTGTTTGGATATTTGGTTCTTCTGTATTTCTCTCTTTGTGTAGTGCGTTGGGCTTTGATTAACAGAACTTCTGCCTCTCGGTCTCCTGCATTGGAGTCTTAACCCTGAATCGTGAAGGTACAAACCAGCCAACAGAGGGAGGCTGAGTGGAGCATGTGATGGTTTATTGACCTCCTGCAACTAAAATGATCTTTACAGGAATAGACCGGAGCTTTTCCCTGTTTATTTGGCATATTTATCTGCTGAGAAGATCTGATTGAACAATACAAGTCAAACATATCAGCAGTTATCTCAAAGAACTGGGAAGTGATTAAAACCGTGGAGACGGTAGTTTCCTCTCTGGGTTTAGTTTTTTCTTCCAGGGCAGGTAGCAGAACTTCAAGGCACATGGATGAATCAAAAACCACATCATAAGATTAAAGAAAAGCGCACAAACCAGGTTTATTTTGTGTGGAGCCAAACAGTCCTCCTGCGTTGGTGGTCGCCCCGAATGTAGACGCCCCGAAGCCCCCTGCTGTCCCAAAGCTGGCATCTGTTAACGTGATAAGAGACAATCTGACCACGGTTCACCAGCACCAGACTGACCTGTGATCAGTCAACTATTAAGACAATAACTTTAATAAGCAGAGACCCCATTAAAATAACCTGGAGACATCTTGTCATGAAAATCAGACAAACAAGCTAAAATCTGTGTTAATCTGCAGGACTCTGTTGGACCCACTGGTGTGAGTCTGAACAAATAAATAAGAGAATAAATGACTTACTTTGCTGACCAAAGGTGGACGAAGTGCCGAACCCCGTCGCGCCTCCAAACGGAGTGCCAAATGAGTTGTTGAACATGTTGTCCTGCTAACAGGACCTCATAAGTCTCCTGCAGGGACAGAAACGAGAACGTGACCTAATAATCACGGTATTCTTAATTCCTGTACAAATGTCATAAAACACTTGCATGAAAATAATTTCACAACATCCTGTGATTTTCTTGTCACACTAAAACATTAGAAGCCTAAATCTTATCAAAATGAAACTTTCACATTAAACCGGCACAGAAGGAGATTTCATTTTAAATGAACAAAAATTATAGTGCAACAAATAAAGAAACAGTTACTTATACAAATTACAATAAAATGTTAACAGGTGCAAACATTAAACTTGACAGCGATTGTTCTTTTCCAGATAAAGAAATACTACTCTATCATGCTGAATGTTCATTTCAGGTTTAAATGAAGAAATGTCAGCAAATGTCCGTTCTCTGGTTTTAAAAGTGATCTCAGAGAAGTAATGTGCCCATTGACACTGAACAGCCTCTCCGAGGGCTGGACGATGCTCACGGAGACGGGCCGGTAGAGACAGTCGACAGTCACTTACAAGACTTGAATGAGGCTGATATTACATAACCGACTGCGATAATGACATTAAATCAAACACAAACTGTAATCGTTATCGTTGTTAAATTTTGCCACATTTTACAGTGATACCAGTAACCGTTCCATGCCAATCATGTCCAAACAGTTCGGTTTTAGTTCCATCAGACCAGGACACGTCTCCAGAAATGAAGCTCTTTGTCCCTGTGAGCATCTACAAACTGTAATCTGTCTCTTCTGGAGTAATGTCTTCTTCCTGGCCGAGTGGTCCTTCAGTCCTTGTTGGTCCAGAACTGGTTTCTCTGTGGATGATGACCCTCTCTGACCAGCTTCAGCAGCATCTTCACCAGCTGTTGGGCTGGTGGAGGTCCACAACTCTCTTCCTGATATCTTGGCTGATATCTTTTGATTTTCCAGTGATGTCACACCAGGAATCAGTGTGTTTGGTGTTAAAATACATCCACAGGTGTGCCTCTAATTAACTCAGATGTTGTCAATTAACCAATCAGAAGCTTCCAAAGCCATGACATCATCATCAGGGCTTGAACAGATTGTTTGATACTGTTTATATAAACAAACATTATTCTGGCTTTGTGTTTGGCGGATTTTTCCGTTTCGACTGGTCCAGTGTGTAAAAGCCAGTGGGGTAAAAATGGGGGAACGTGTTTCTGGATGTCAGTATGAAACCGCTTGGTACTTTTCTGTCAGGTCTTTAATTAGAGGCAGCAGGAGGCTTTTGGCCTCGAGGGCATCCAGAAGTCTACTGGACATCACGTCTAAAGTAAATAACTGTGTATACTGTTGCGGTTGACGGTTGGTTAGTTAGTTTATAAAGACAGCTCATGCTGTTAACGCTCAGTTTCAGTGTTTGTACTGACGCATGTCAGCAGATGTTCCAGCACATGTGGCTGACACCTGAGATCTCAGCTCCACGTGCAGCTGCCCTACTGCTCGTCGACCACCAACAGACCCAGACACGGTGGGTAAGTTCTGGAGTCCACAAGAAACTCTTCACCTGGAGATTCCGAGCCGGAGCGGACCGAACCAGACCAGGCCAGGCCAGCTTCTCGTGAATCCAGGAAACCGCGGCTGACGCTACTTCCGGTCGGGCTAACAACAAGTTAACTCTACGACTTCAGAGGACGGAGAGAAGTTACTACGGCTGCTCCGACCGCCTGGCAGCCTCCACCTGCGGGCCCGCGTGAACTCTTATCTCCGTCTGTGAGTTAGACAGACACAAACGCTTCCGTTCGATAACGACGTCAGGCTAGCGTTAGCCGGCTAGCTGGCCTCCGCGCCCTCTGAGGCTAACGGCCACAGCAGCGTTTGAATATAAACAAACTTACCGTGAAAAGAGAGACGCTGCCGGGGTGTCCGGCGTCTCTGCCGGTCCTCCTCCTGTAGAATTGAAGCCACCGACTCCGAAAACGTTATCGGCTCAGAGGGTCTTCAGCTGCGCGGACGTTCAACAGCAAGGAGGGAAAAAAACGGTTCTGCCAGCGTCATCACGCACTTACATGCGTCATGCCGCCGACGTAGCGTGCTGTTTACGTACGTGACGCATGATGTTTTTCAAAACCCTACGTTAACCACGGATGTAAGATACCAGTGGTTTCTGTTTCGATCTCAAAGCTAGGGCGAGTGTCAATACGGCATATTTAAAAGTCTTGTTGTGTACACTGGAACATAGATTACTTTTGATTTTCATGTTGAAGTTGCATCAAAATGCACATAAAAACTTACCATTAAGACATTGCTTGGTCTATGAACAAATCAAACCTCTCTATTTTGGTTTTCTTTTATTTTTTAAACAAAAACAGATAAAACACGGTTTATTCTTCAACATTCACACATAAATTCAGAACTGTTGATGGCCAAGTGACTAATAGAAACATAAAGAGTTGCTCCAATTCTTTCCCTCTCAATAAAACTTGCCCTTTTTCTCCGCAAGCCTCACCTGTTCCTTAACAAGTGAGTGAAATACAGAGCGGTAGAGAAACAGGCCTAATTTCATTTAAGTCTGTACCAGCACTGTGGTTTTGTACAATATATATGCTGCTCACATTTTACTGAGTTAACAGTTGTTTGATCACCAATTACCTGGTAATTCCTGTGTTTCTGAAATACCTCCACTATAAAACTCATCCTGAATGAAGTTGGATGATCTGTCTATATATTCCACCATTTCATTATACTCTTGTTTGGGAAATTAAAAAAAAAAAAAAAAAAAAATTTCATGGGATTTTAGGTGTTGCCACAATGCCTGACTATTTTGTCACATTAATATTTACATTAATACAGCCTCTGTTCTAAACTGAGTAAGTGGAAGGAAAAGTAGTTCAAAAGGAAACATTGAGAAAAGGAACAAAAATACAATGGAATTAAATAAATTTAAATAAATAAATAAACCAATTTTTTTACATGAGGATTGAACCTTACAACTTGACCACAAGGATCAAAATATTGATATTTTGGTCTTGATCTGCACATCCCTAATGTTAACCCTTGTATATTAACCCAAATTGACCCCTTTTTTTTTAAGGTTTTTGTGGCTCAAGTGCCTCTTATTGACAGTGGAGATAGATAGAAAAACAAGGCAAAGAGAGCAGAGAAGACATGCAGCAAAGGGTCTCAGGGTTATCTAAGAGACATGCTGAGCGCACGTTCAGCACAGACATAAAGCAGGCCGTGCTGAACGTGCGCTCGGTTTCGAATAAATCTTTTATTATAAATGATTTAATTTTAGATAGAAAACTTGGGCACTGACGCACGTTTTTAATTTTTAATTTTTTTAATTTTTAATTTTCAACAAGAGTGGGCAGGAAAGGAGGTGGAACGGCCTCGATCACAAGGGCAACATTCTTATCAAATGAAGTTTCTTTAAACAAGTTTTCATCATTTGAATACCACGCCTTTGTTTTTAGCAGCCCTCCTATTCTCTGTATAACTGTCTACAGACCACCACAGTACTCCACTGCTTTTATCACACAGTTCTCTGAGCTTTTAACCATTATTCATGCAAAGTACAACAGGATTTTAATAGCTGGTCACTTGAATCTTCACATCAACAGGCCTACATCACAGTCACTTCTGTTTTTAAACAGGTCAGATCATCAAATAGAGCTCCGTGGCTCTGGTGTCAAGCTGGAAAAGGTTGACACCATGAATTTATTTCCGATATGTCTGAAACTGTTGGTGGTCGAGGAGGGACAGGAACATTAATTGTTCCTGATCTTCAAATGCGCATCCAATGATTCGTTCTGCAGTATTTTAAAAGGCACATCAGCTGTGCCAAGACGCACAGCTGTCCCAGACTCCCAGCACCCCCTGCTGAGAAATATGTTCTCGCGGCTCTGCCAGGCCGTGTTTACCGTGAGGACACCAACTATCTGGGACTTTCAGGTAGCCAATAGGAGTTGTCTGTGTAAAAATATTTATATGTATATATCAGTCCAGAGGAGGAGGAGGAAGGAAGGGGAGGAAGCTCTACAGCATAGTCCCAGACGAGCTGCACACGAGAGCTGCTTTGATCTGGATGAAGAGACGCTACATAGCAGTTTGCAGGTAGCGCAACCTGCTCTTAAAGGCAATGGCTACTGACGCACTTATTGGTTTAACAGGTGGAACGCCCTAATCAGTCCTATGCATAATATATCGGTTAGCACAGGTTAAGATTGCAGATTTAGGGAGGTGGAAGTTGCGTTCTTTGCGGGGGAATCCCCCCCCCGCTACCCGCTATCCCTTAATAGCAGCTTTAGGAGGTTTGGAGGAAGATCGGGCCCATAATCTCTCCAGCGTGTCCTGGGTCTGCCCTGTGGTCTCCTCCCAGTTGGACATTCCCAAAACTCCTCTCCAGGGAGGCGTCCGGGGGGGCATCCTAACCAGATGAACCACCTCAACTGGCTCCTCTCGATGTGAAGGAGCAGCGGCTCTACTCTGAGTCTCTCCCGAATGACTGAACTTCTCACCTTATCTCGAAGGGAGAGTCCAGCCACCCTGCGGAGAAAACTCATTCCAGCCACTTGTATCCGCGGTCTTGTTCTATCAGTCTCTACCTACAGTTCATGACCATAGGTGAGGGTTGGAACAAAGATCTACCGGTAAACAGAGAGCCTTGCCTTTTGGCTCAGCTCTCTCTTCACCACAACAGACAAGTACAGAGTCACCACCACAGCAGACGCTGTACCAATCCAGAATCAGAAGCTTTATTGTCATTGAGCCAGCATCCCAGCACAACGAAATGATATCCAGTACATTATCCAAGAAAACATACAGAAAAACAAAACAACATATTGGACAAGGGTCGACGATGCCACATAGCGGCGCTGCGTACTTATTAGATGAAAATGAGATCACATTTCATGACTCTTATGGATAAAATTAAAACGAGAGCTCGATGTCCCTCGCCCGGGTTAGGGTCACCGGGGGCCCACCCTGGAGCCAGGCCTGGGGGAGGATCTCGTTTGGGAGCGCCTGGTGGCCGGGCCTTCACCCATGGAGCCCGGCCGAGCTCAGCCCGAATGAGCTACATGGGTTCGCCTCCCCGTGGGCCCACCACCTGCAGGGAGGGTCATAGGAGTCGGGTGCTTTGTGATATGGGCGACAGCCAAAAGCGTGGCCCTTGGCGTTGCGACCCTCGCCTGATGAAACTGGCTACTGGGACATGGAACGTCACCTCTCTGGCGGGGAAGGAGCCTGAGCTGGTTATGAGGTTGAGAGGTACCGACTAGATATATAATCAGGCTCACCTCAACGCTTAGCCTGGGCTCTGGAACCAATCTTCTCCAGAGAGGCTGGACTTTATTCTACTCTGGAGATGCCCAGGGTGAGAGGCGAAGGGCTGGTATGGGCTTCGGATCGGGGAACGGGCTCTGACTGTCATTTGCGCTCATGCGCCAAATGACAGCTCAGAGTACCCAGACTTCTTGGGGTCCTTGGCGGGGGTGCTAGAAAGCACCCCTAATGGGGACTCCTTTATTCTGCTGGGGGACTTCAATGCTCACGTGGTCAATGACAGTGGTACCTGGAGGGGGTGATTGGGAGGAACGGCCTCTCTGATCTGAACCAGAGTGGTGTTTTGTTGATGGACTTTTGTGATCGTCACAGTTTGTCCAGAATAAATACCATGTTCAAGCATCAGTGTCCATAAATGCAGGTGGCATCAGGACACTCTTGGCCGTAGATCAATGATCGACTTTATAGTCGTATCATCTGATCTTTGGCCGTATGTTTTGGACACTCGGGTAAAGAGAGGAGCTGAGCTGTCAACTGATCACTACCTGGTGGTGGTTGGATCAGATGGTGGGGGAGAATGCTGGTCAGACCTGGTAGGCCCAAACGTGTAGTGAGGGTCTGCTGGGACCGTCTGGCAGAGGAACCTGTCAGAAAGATCTTCAACTCACACCTCCGACAGAGCTTCAATCACATCCCGGGGGAGGCGGGGGACATTGAGTCTGAATGGACCATGTTCTGCGCCTCCATTGCTGAAGCAGCTGACCGGAGCTGTGGCCGTAAGGTCGTCGGTGCCTGTCGGGGTGGCAATCCTCGAACTCGGTGGTGGACACCTCGGGTGAGAGAGGCCGTCAGACTGAAGAAGGAGTCCTACCGGGCTTGGTTAGCTTGTTGGACTCTGGAATCAGCAGACAGGTATTGGCAGGCCAAGCGGGCGGCAGCTTTGGTGGTCTCTGAGGCGAAAACTTGGGTGTGGGAGGAGTTCAGTGAGGCCATGGAAAAAGACTTTTAATCGGCTCCACGGAGATTCTGGCAAACCGTCAGACGGCTCAGGCGGGGAAAGCAGTGCTTCACCAACACTGTGTATAGTGGGGGTGGGGTGCTGCTGACCTCGACTGGAGATGTCATTCAGCGGTGGAAGGAATACTTCGAGGACCTTCTCAATCCCACCAACATGTCTTCCGTCGAAGGATGCTGAGCCTGTGGACTTAGAGGTGGACTCGTCCATTACTGAGCTGAGGTCGCTGAGGTAGTTAAGAAGCTCCACAGTGGCCGGGCTCTGGGGATGGACGAGATCCGCCCTGATTTCCTGAAGGCTCTGGATGTTGTAGGACTGTCTTGGTTGACACGTCTCTGCAACATTGCATGGAAATCGGGGCAGTACCTCTGGATTGGCAGACCAGGGTGGTGGTTCCCCTTTTTAAGAAGGAGGACTGGAGGGTGTGTTCCAGTTACAGGGGAATCACACTTCCTCAGCCTCCCTGGTAAGGTCTATGCAGGGGTGCTGGAGAAGGGAGTTTGATCGATTGTCGAATCCCAGATTCAGGAGGAACAATGCTGGTTCTGTCCCTGTCATGGAACACTGGACCAGCTCTATACCCTCACTAGGGTCCTGGAGGGATCATGGGAATTTGCACAACCAGTCCACATGTGTTTTGTGGACTTGGAGAAGGCATTTGACCGTGTCCCTTGGGGGGGTCCTGTGGGGGGGTACTCTAGGACTATGGGGTGCTGGGCCCATTGTTACGGGCTGTCCAGTCCCTATACAGATGGAGTGGGAGCTTGGTCCGCATTGCTGGTTGTAAGTCGGATTCGTTTTCAGTGAGAGTTGGACTCCGCCAGGGCTGATCTTTGTCACCGATTCTGTTCATAACGTTTATGGACAGAATTTCAAGCGCAGCCAAGGAGCGGAAGGGTTCCGGTTCGGTGGTCTCAGGATCTCGTCTCTGCTGTTTGCAGATTACGTGGTCCTGTTGGTACCATCAGGTGGAGATCTTCAGCTCTCGCTGGAGCGGTTTCGCAGTCCAGTGTGAAGCGGCAGGGATGAGAATCAGCACCTCCAAATCTGAGACCATGGTCCTCAGTCAGAAAAGGGTAGAATGCCTCCTCTGGGTCGGGAGTGAGGTTCTGCCTCAAGTGAAGGAGTTTAAGTATCTCGGGGTCTTGTTCACGAGTGATGGGAGAAAGGAGTGGGAGATCGACAGACGGATTGGTGCAGCGTCTGCTGTGGTGGAGACTATGTACCGGTCCGTTGTGGTGAAGAGAGAGCTGAGCCAAAAGGCAAGGCTCTCTGTTTACCGGTCAATCTTTGTTCCAACTCTCACCTATGGTCTGAACTGTGGGTAGTGACCGAAAGAATGAGATCGTGGATACAAGCGGCGGAAATTAGTTTTCTCCGCAGGGTGGCTGGACTCTCCCTTAGAGATAGGGTGAGAAGTTTAGTCATTCGGGAGAGACTCAGAGTAGAGCCGCTGCTCCTTCACATCGAGAGGAGCCAGTTGAGGTGGTTCGGGCATCTGGTTAGGATGCCCCCAAGACGCCTCCCTGGAGAGGTGTTTTGGGCATGTGCAACTGGGAGAAGACCACGGGGCAGGCCCGGGATCTGCTGGAGAGATTATATCTCTCAGCTGGCCTGGGAGCACCTCGGGATTCTCCCAGAGGAGCTGGTGGAGGCGGCCGAGGGCAGGGAGGTCTGAGCCTCTCAGCTGAAGCTGCTGCCCCCGCGACCCGACTTTGGATCAAGCAGAAGTTAATGGATGGATGGAAAATTATAATGTTTTATGAGATCTTGCTCATACTTGTTTACAGTACTGAACATCCTGAAAACACAGCATGTAGAAAATTAAGTTTAAATAAAAATCCGTCAGTATAAAACATTTTTTATTAAGTCATTAGCATATTCATAGTTATCTCCTACAAATGTTTTCAGTTATATTAACTCAGTTTCTTCCTACTTTCTACTTCTCCATGTGGTTTAAACAGTATTTCAGTTACCACATAAACTGAGTAAATGTATTTGTGCCAAGTTTTTTTTTACATTTATTCAGATGAAATGGAAAATATTCATTCATTACTCTTATTTTGTTTTGTAATCAACTCCATATATTAAAGTGTTATGATTAAATCATTTATTCCAGTTTGTTACCTCCACCAAGGAGGTTATGTTTTTGCTGGCGTTTATCTGTCTGTCTGTGTACAAAATAACTCAAAAAGTTATGGATGGATTTTGATTAAATTTTCAGGAGTTGTCAGAAATGTGAAAAGGAAGAACTGATTTCATTTTGGGTGTGAGCCGGAAGAAATCCTGGATTCTGGATCACTTTCAAAGTTTTGATAACATTGCGGTCAATGGGGCCGAAAATTTTGTTTCTCAATATCTCTGTTAATCATTGCCCAAAACTCATGAAATTTGACTCAGGGATTGACAAAGGGAACCCCTATCAAATTTCAAAGCCTAATCTGGATCTGATCTAGAACGCCGATTTTATCGCACTTGGCAGAGGTCTGTGCTCTCTGAGTGCTTTTCTAGTTCAGGTTTCTTTTTCTTTCTTTTTTTTATTACCACTTACTTTTCCAGCCTTTTACTACACATGTCCCAACTTCTCTCAAACATGTTGTTGCAACTTGAACTCAAAATAAGGTAACATTTTAACTGAAACAATCAAATGTCTCACTTTTAACACGTGATATGTTCTCTTTGTTTTCTTGTAAAAGTAATATGTGCATTTAAGGATTTGAAGATACATGTATCTTGTTTTAATTAAAACAGAATCTCCAGAAAAGAACACAAGAACTGAAACGTCCTGCTGGTGGACATGAAAAAAAGACATCTTCTACCCATCAGGATGAAGATGAAGGTTTCATGTTTGATGGTTCATCAGAGGGTGAAACCTCCTCTTTAACTGTGACAGCTGACAGTTTACTTCGACAGCACAGATTAAACATGAGGACGGGTCTGATGGTCTGGTCTCTGAGGCCATAGATGAGGGAACTCAGACATCTGGGGAGAATGATAAGTAACACGTAAAAGAGATTCTGGATAAACAGAAGTGCGCTCCGTGGAACCTTCTGTGAGATGAATAAGAGTAGTGAGTTGTGTACAGTTGAGGACAGACTGAGGCCCAGCTGGACCAGATGCAGCAGCAGTGTGTTACGAGCCTTAAGAGCTGAAGCTTTGTCTGCAGACGCCGACCTGGCTGCTACGATGACTCCAACATAGGCAGAAATAACCACCACACCAGCTGATACAAACAGAAATCCAGTGTACCCTCTATTGTAAGCGTATGAGTCTGGTGTCAGAAACATGATGTCTACGTGGCAAAAGCTTCTCATCTGCAGACTTTCCAGCTCTTCAAAAGGAAACTCCAGCAGCAGAAGAGCCTGAACAAGAACATTTAGTGAACAAAAGGTCCAAACGGTGATGATAGCCACCACAGTGTTCCTGATGGTGACGATGGCAGCGTGTCTCAGAGGATGACATACCGCCACATATCTCTCCACAGACATCAGCACCAGAGTAACAGGAGAGATTTCACTGGTGAGCTTGCCGATCACTAAGAAAACACCACAAACTGGATACGTGAGTGTGACTCTGAGGATGGACAGTAAGAAGAGAATCTGACTCAAAGCCAGCTGAACTGTGTCTGCAAACAGGAGGTTGTAGAGGAGAATGTAGCGGCACGCTTCACGAAAGACCGCTTTACTCCTCAGAGTGAACAACATGGTGCCGTTAATGAAGAGAAATATGCAGCATGGAGTTGTTGTTAGCGTGGAGAATGTAATTCTCTCCAGAACCCCCAGTCCAACTGTCACATTGGTCCGAGGATGAGGTGGAGCAGACATCTCACAAAAGTAGAAGCACACCAGACAGATTTGGTAAAGTCATTAGACCACAAGAGCACAATGAACAGCTTCCCCGTCACCTGCAGTCACATGACAGCGTTGTCCAACACCAGCTTCATGTTCAGCAGAGTCAGCAGCTAAAAATTTGATTATAGCTGCCTGGTGGGTCTGAGGCATGCACTTGTTGAGAACATTTAAAGTGTAACATAATGAACAGTTTATGCCACTAAAACAGCATCAATCATTTAGTTGGTATCCGACAACAGTTCAGGTGTTTAAAGACAGATACCTGATGGCTCACCTGTGCAGGTAGCAGGTTGGAGTCCTGCCTTCATGAGGACAGAGCTGCTCTGTGGGGTTTCCACGGTCTGACAGACCATTTATGGACTCTTTTGTGTCAACCTGTGGGCATGACAACCCCAGAATAAACATGTTTACTCCATCAATGAAAGTGGATGAAACCCATCCCTCGCTTTTTTTACTCTACCTGGTATATTAGTTTGAATATTTCACCAAAATGTGTGTTACATTTTGTCAATGGCAAACAAAATAACATAATTTTAACTGGACTTGATCCAGTCCTCACTAACACCAGGAAAGTGGATCATATAACTAGGGATGTCCTGACCACGTTTTTTGGGTCCCGATCCGATTCCGATCTTTTAATTTTGATGATCGGCCGATTTCCGATTTTTTCCGATCCGATTTCACTTTTTTTGAGTGGGCAAACAGAGTTTAATTTCCCATGCATTTTATTTCCTGTGTACATTAATAAATAGGCCTGCATCCAAGCTGAGATTAATAGCTTTTATCATCTCATAAAATAAACAATAACTTATTTAAACACTCTTCTTTCTTTCTTTTTTGTTTGGGAGAATTATTATAAAAACATTTAGTTACAGAACAGTGACTGTTCAACAGTCTCAGTACTAAAGAACATAGCACTTCCATTTAAATAGCAGCAGGTGAACTTGGCTAGCAGTTTAAGGCAATGAAAACACTAGCAGAAGTCTTTGCAATCAATGAAATCACATCAGAATAAAAATAACATAAAATATTAACTTAACTTCTTTCAAGACCCGCTGCACATGTTCGCGCACCTTTGTCGTTCATGTAATGACGGGAATGAGGCTCGAGGTAATTAATGAGCCGGTTAAATGCCTTGTATTCCACAAACTCTGTGTCCTCGGTAATACATTCCGCGATTAGCTCCGTGATTTTTCGGTGTCCTTTAGCTCGGTTTAGCTCGGTGTCTTTCTTTTAAAAGTTTCACAGAGCGTTTACTGCCGAAGCTGCTGCCGGCCGTCGGCACCAAGGCACCTGACAGAAGGCTGCGGTGATCGGTGCTGCGTGATTTTTTAAGTGTCTGATTAAATTGGTGGTATTGTAAACTCTCTTCTTACTTACCCATCATGATATCTCAGCCTTCCACACGTTTCAAGTCGCAGTCGAAGCGTCGGTCTTTGTAATTTTATAGCGCTGCCACACTGCTGACATTTTTGCTAAAGTTTAGTCTGACGCCGCCGGTCGTGAAACTTTTAAGGTGGATACAAGACAGCGCTGCTGGGAAACCTCATTTCAGTGCAAATTATTAAATGTATATAGTTTAAAAAATATTTTTGTTTGTGTAATATGATTACTTTAATAATTTGTGTTAATCAGGATCACTTTTTGAGGAAAAAAATTATGAAAAAAAGATCGGCGTGTTATAATAAGGTTGATCGGCCAATCCGATCCACCTTAAATTTTTAAGATCTAAGGCCGATCCGATCAGGGGATCGGGATCGGGACATCCCTACATATAACTCCAGTCCTCAGATCTTTGCACTGGCTTCCTGTTGGTCAAAGAATTGACTTCAAAATCCTGCTGTAGGTTACAAAGCACTGAATGGTTTAGGGCCAAAATACATTCAGTGTCTTCTGGTTGGTTCTGAACCCACTAGGTCCCTCAGGTCATCAGGGTCAAGTCTACTTTCTGTTCCCAGAGTCAGAACTAAACACGGAGAGGAAGCGTTCAGTTTTTAATTCTCCTCACATGTGGAACAAACTCCCAGAAACCTGCAGGTCTGCTGAAACTCGCAGCAGTTTTAAATCAAGGTTAAAAACTTTTATATTTGCCACATTTTATCAAAACAATTAACTTTTATTTCTTACATTTTATCTACATTTTTAATTCCTTTTTTCTTAATCAAAAACAACTGTTCATTAACTTTTTTGCTGTCTTTTACTCTTTTAATATTTTATTTTATTTTTATTTCCTCCCTGTTTTAATGTACTCTTTAAGGCTCTGTAATGGTTCAAATGTTTTATGTAAAGCACCTTGAATTGTCTTGTACACGAAATGTGCTATACAAATAAATTTGCCTTTCCTTGCCTTGCCTTGGAGTTTCAGTAAAGCTGGCTAACAACAGAGCAACTGAGGCTCAAAGAAAGAATGTGAAGAATTCGTTTAGTCTGGTCTCCCTTGTTTGGTAATACTTATTTGAGCGTTCATGAGCGATGCCCAACAATCCTCCCCTTTTAAAAAATGTTCCTCTGTTCTTTGATCCCTTCCGTTTCTGCTAGCGTTAATGATAACTAGCAACATTCACTGAAACCAATGAAAAACAGAGCAGGTCTCTAACCAACTACTTAAACAAGTACATCTATATCAACCCATGTGCTGAATGTGAACCTAAGTAAAACACTGAAGGGAGTAGCTAGGCCTACAATGACTGATCTTGATGCTGTAGTGTCTAAAACACATGATATATATCTGATATGTACACGATATTTACCTTTTTATTATAAAGCTTAACTACAACTTGTTAACAGTGGAAGGCCTGACAGTTTAGGCCTTTGTTGGGGTTCGTTTTGGTCCATTATGTGAAAACATGCTCAAGGACACGTTCCCAGGCTTACAAATTTGGAAGATCCTGTTGTGGCAATTTTAATTAATTGCACAAATTAAAATTATAGATCCTTAACAAAATGCAACAGCAGAGAGCTCAAATTTTAACCAAGTTTATTTTAGCTGAGCACAACAGCGGACACAGTCATGCAGCCTGCAGGCTGGATGGTTGTGCCCGTCGTGATACACATTTGCATCTCTTATATAGTAGCCTGACTGACCAAAAGGCAATTTACATCTCTTACAACAAAGGAATCTTATTGATCAAAAGACAGGAACTGATTGAACTAATCAGTGATCAAAAGACTGGAACTGATTGAACTAATCAGTCAAAGAATAGACAGAAGCATTCTGTATTCAAATTCTTCCAGGACAATCCAAAATTAAGAGAAAAAGGGAGTAATATCCTGTGTTGGGTCTTATCAGAAGACACCAGATGGTCATTGTCCTAAGGGAAAAAACATGTCAAACTATTGCCAAAGAAATCGTGATTGATCCCATGTTTGTCTGTAATTAGATCTGACTATGGCTACAAGAACTGTCTCTTGATGTACGTTCTTGTTCTTCTTATCAAATTCGACCCGAGAAGTTCCCAGGCCTGATCAAATCTGTATTAAGTCCTCTTTTTCTGCAAATAAACTTTATATGCATTTAAAGACAGCTATGGAGCTGCATGTCCCTTTTTTTTTTAAAAATCACACTGAAGATACAGAGAAAATCGAGAGAAGACTTCAAAACACCTCAATGGCAGAAACCACAATGCAAAAGGGCATGAGTCTGGCAGTGCAGGAAAATCACAAAACAACCTTTTCATCTCTGCAGGTAGTGACCACACAAAGGGTAGCAGGATATATTATAGAACCGATGCATTCGGATGTGAGCACAATAAAACTATGTAAATGAAACGTTATAGAGTATAGTCGTGAAATACAATAATTGACGGAAAATCTGAAATTAGCCATTTTGGTTCTGTCTAATGACTTTTAGGACCATCAGGGGGAATCATTTCCCCTGATGATCCACAAAATGCTATTGCCATGAATAGAGTATATGAGATATGAGAAACTTCCCTCATTTATTCCATGCAAACTCCACTATATACATAAATGGATAAACCTGAATCAATGTGATTCTTCCTGGATAGGTTAAAAACAATAATTTTGCAAAAAAATACGTATTTCAGACTTGCCAATTTATAGGATGATCCATTACCTTCCATCCCTGCTTCAACAACTCAACCACAGCTTCACTCTGACAGCCTGGTGGCAGTTTAACAAAATATCTAACACCTCAATTTCACCTGATATACACACCCCCATTTAGAATAATCCTGACTACCTAAAAAACAGGAAACCAATGAATTTCTCATCATGGATCATCAAGGGCACCACACACCTTAAACATACACTATATTGCCAAAAGTATTGTCTCACCTGCCCTGACTCACTTTAGCTTTAGCTTTAGCTCCTCCCATTCCCAATCAATATGATGTGGCTCCATCTTTGCAGCTAGATCAGCTTCAACTCTTCTGGGAAGGCTGTCCACCAGGTTTAGGATTGTGTTTATGGGGATTTTTGTCCATTCTTCCAGAAGAACATTAGTGAGGTCAAACACTGATGTTGGACCAGAAGGTCTGGTTCTCAGTCTCTGCTCTAATTCATCCCAAAGGTCTTCTATCAGGTTGAGGTCAGGACTCTGTGCAGGCCAGTCAAGTTCATCCTCCAGACTCTTCCATCCATGTCTTTATGGACGATGCTTTGTGCTCTGGTGCTCAGTCATGTTGGAAGAGGAAGGGTCCAGCTCCAAACTGTTCCCACAAAGTTGGAAGCATGGAATTGTCCAGAATGTCTTGGTCTGCTGAAGCATTCAGAGTTCCTTTCACTGGAACTAAGGGGCCAAGCCCAGCTCCTGAAAAACAACCCCACACCATAACCCCCCCTCCACCAAACTTTACACTTGGATCAATGCAGTCAGACCAGTACCGTTCTCCTGGAAACCACCAAACCCAGACTCTTCAATCAGATTACCAGATGGAAAAGTGTGATTCTTCCTTCCATAGAACATTCCTCCACTGCTCTAGAGTCCAGTGGTAGGCTGCTTTACTCCACTGCATCTGACGCTTTGCATTGTACTTGGTGATGTATGGCTCACTATGTTCTTCATCATCCTCTGACTCCGCCCCCTCAGTTTACCTGTCCTACTACTTCATGGCTGAGCTGCTGTCGTTCCCAAACACTTCCATTTCCTGATAATCCATCTGACAGTTGACTGTGGAATATTTAGGAGAGAGGAAACTTCACCACTGGATTTGTTGCTCAGGTGTCATCATATCACAGTTCCACCTGGAATTCACTGAGCTCCTGAGAGCGACCCATTCTTTCACAGATGTTTCTAGAAACAGTCTGCATGCCTAGGTGCTTAATTTTATGCATCTGTGGACACGGAAGTGACTGGAACACCTGATTCTGATAATTTAGGATGGGTGAGCAAATAGTTTTGGTAATATAGTGTATTGTTAGGATTTTATAATTATCTCATAAGATTTTTTAACTGTTTAAAACTAAACTTTATTGCCTATAGGAATGTTGGCTGTTTTTTTTTTATAACTGTGAGTCTTCAGTTTTGTCATCTTTAGTCTCCTGCTGCTTTAGGTTTTTATGACCTAATGGCCGGGACCTCCTGACCTCAAAAAAGTTTGTGAATTTCACAGATAAACACAGCTGTTTTGTTATCTTTACTCCTGGACTGTGACAATATAAACACATGTCCTGTAAGACGTGAAGGCTGCAGGCCATTTGGAGAAGTAATAACCAGGGGAAATGCAACCCCCCCTTCTAAAGTTATAAAAGGGAGACAGTCCAACAGTCTTGTGTGCATTTGTCCACAGCACCTTGTGGTGCTGAGAACAGTGTACCACTCAGCCGATTAAATATTCTGCATGGCAAATTAAACGTTGTATTAATCTCTGTGTATTAAACTTTCTATTGGTCTTTGCTTTCAGTCTCTTCTTGACACCAGATAAAAGAACACGAAAAACTTTTCAGTATCTATGAAAACAATACTCTAGATTCCATTTGGTCACCTTTTGCAGAAGTATGGCATTGGAGGAAATCAGTTTCTAGAATATCCTCAGATTAAATCATACATTTCAGAATTAACGCAAATCTCTAATTCCTATAAAATCTTTTCCAAAATTTCGAAGTTAATTTCTATGATGGACATAACAATATCCATCCATTCAATAAATTGGTAACATGATCTAGAGTGGTGGTCCCCAAACCCTGGGCCGCGGACCAGTACTGGGCCGCGCAAGAAAAAATTAGCTATTTAAGTTTATATTTATCTGAACAAGCTTTTATTTTGAAAAATCTTTTAGTTTGAAAAATGAACGGATTTTCTCAGTTACATCTCAGTCACTTGAACGCCAAAATTTAACCCAGCTAGAAAAATGAATAAGAAACAGACGTCTTTGGAAAGTTTCCTTGTGAAGGGGAAAATCCACAGTGAAGAGAAAGAAGAACACCCTATGACTTTCAAGAAAAAGAAAGCTTTTAACAGACAATACCAGGAGTCCTACTTGAAATATGGATCTATTCATTTTTTCATATTTGGTTCAAACCTTTGAGAAACATTCAATTAGGTGAGGGGAGGATGCGCCTTTGATCGCTGTTTTGAGTGCCGGTGCCGGGAAAATTGCCATTGTTCGCTGATGTTACTGGTAAGATTACCAGGCTGCTGAGAGTGCGCCGTTGGGCAAGCACATCATAGACAGAAGAAAACTAATAAAAACTAGAAAAGCACTCAGAGAGCGCAGACCTCCACCAAGTGCAACAATTCCCCCATATAGCAATTTACAGATTGCAATAAAATCCGCGTTCTGAATCAGATCCAGACCAGCCTTTGAAATTTGATAGAGGTTCCTATTGTCAATTCCTGAGTCAAATTTCATAAGTTTTGGGCAATAATTAACGGAGATATTGAGAAACAAAATTTTCGGCCACATTGACCGCAATGTTATCAAAAATTTGAAAGTGATCCAGAATCCAGGATTTCTTCCGGATCACATCCAAAATGAAATCAGTTCTTCCTTTTCACATTTTGTGACAACTCCTGAAAATTTCATCAAAATCCATCCATAACTTTTTGAGTTATCTTGAACACAGACAGACAGACAGGCAAAAACATAACCTCCTTGGCGGAGGGTAATAAAGAAAAAACGTAAAATAAAGAAAACTTGAAAAAAAAAAGTTGGAACGTGAGCAGTTGCCACGTCTCAGTGACGACCGAGTCTAGGTGGCGGATATGGGATCCTGGAGTCGGGGAAACAGGCAATTTGCGGACGAAGTTTGTGCAAAATGTTACTCGTTTAAACGGGATGGTGACAGTTGGGCGCGTGGGACAGCCAGAGGCAAAACATGAGGGTATGGCATTGGAGGGTTTCGAAGTTAGGTTAACCTCATTAACCTACTATAGTTGCTGATTTGATTGGTTCAGGTTAAGACATGGGTTACTGATTATTTATGCAAATTTTAGGATTTTTTTAGTTCCTGTGGGCCCTGTTTTGATTCCTTGTTTTTTGTGTTTCTGTAAGGCCTAAGTTCTCCACGTATTAAAAAGTGCCACCTCATGGCTCATAAGGGGGAAGCTGATATTACTTAATATTGGCTTAATATTACAATTGGCTTGTTGCTGCACTGAGGATGTCTTTCCAGTGTGAAAATATGGAAGACCGCCTGTGGCCGAAAATAATATGTGGAGGATGCGAGGTGAGATGTACATTTTTGAATATTTGGGGTTACAGATGTTAAACTGTCTGGTGGAAATGGGAATGTTCTGATCTCGTGTTCAGTGTTCTAGTGCTGTGGCATTGAACCACACCTGGGGGCTGTGGAGGGTTGGGCTGCTGACTGGAGGGGGCGGAGAGGTGAGTTCCTCATCAGACATGGGGCGCAGACAAATGGCTGAGGAGTGGCGAACTGAACTCTTTATTTTTTCTCCGATTGACCTTCCATCATTGATTTGTGTTCTTGGCTGTGAGGACTAAACACAGCCTGTCTTTTTAGACTCTTACGTCACAAAGTTTTGCTGAACAAATCCTACCTCATTTGAGGTCACCGGTTGTTTTGATGTTGTCTCCATCAAGTAGCTAAGTTAGGTCTAGACAGATCCCAAGGTTACTGTGTTTTTTTCCACTTTGTGTTAGATGAACTGCCCGCCTTTTTGTCTTTGTCATTCTGAACAATCCAGCGTTGTGTGATGACCTCCCTGAATTTTGAATGCAGACTTGGAGAATAAACTCCGTTTTGCACCTCCGTCGTTTGTCAGTGCCTTGTTTAACAACCAAATAGATTGCTTTACCAGTGCACAATAATAATAATTTTTACGACTGAGAAGATATCCATATTCTCAGGTAACAGTGGCGTCCCTGGGTGGGCAGGATTTGAGGCGAAGAGTCATGGCCTTAATTTATGCCACAGCATGACACAGCAATTTTAGCAAGTTTAGGCCTCAGAATGAACACAGCATGAATTTTTGACATCGCAGTCTTTTTAGCTCATGTCGTGGGTAAGTGTGTGTGTGTGTGCACGACTGGCTGACTGACAGACTAACCTTGTGACCTGACCTGACCTCACCTCACCTGACTTGACCTGACGTTGGACAGACATCTGCACGAGTCTGACCTTCCGTGTACAGGTGCAATATGTTTTAAGTGCCAAATAGAGTATGCAGTATAAGAGAAAATGATCAGATTATTGTCGTGGAAAGTTAGATTGTCATGATGTTAACCTTGATGTGAATCAACTCATTAATCTAAAGAAATTGTCAGGAGATCTATTAATCTAGGGATACTTCAATAGAAGGATGAAATTATACAATTGGGCAACCATAACCATATTCATCAAGCATCGGCTCAGATGTACCAACCTCCCAAAAATGTATATTATATCAAAATCCCAGTGCATTGGTGCTGACAATTGGAATTTCCAGAGATGTGCCTGATAAAAGGACAGAGGGAAGTTCCCTCGATGGCAAAATGTTACTTTAGTGTTCAAAAGATTGAATATATTTTTGCTGAGAGCTGTGGGTTTTCCAGGACGGGCGAGTGGCGTGACCTTGTGGTCAGCTTAGGGAACGTCCTGATGATAATATCATTTGAAATTGATTGTGTAGTGCACCTAACGGGTGTATATGTCCACCGCCTTTTGTGCATGTGACTGTTTCCTTCCTAGGTTGGGGCTTACTGATGGTTAGCTGGCCGGGTGAGTTATGGTCTGCACGCGGCCTGATTGAGGCTGTGGTTGTCTTAGCTAGGGTTCAATTGTGGCTCCAAGGTTCTGGCTCTGAAGTCTTGGCTCTTGTGTTGTTCTGTTTCAGTGCCCTTGACGTCCCTATAACCAGCTTGTGGATTTTGTCCTCTTGGGTGGGGCCTTGGACATCAGGTGATCCTGAGGTTGGTTCCTGGTATTGAGGTGCATGGGTTGTTGGCTTGTCCTGTCCCTTCACGGTGTGGGGCTGAGGACTGGCTTATGGGAGTTTATTTGGGGTTAGACTGCACACTTGTGTTCTCCATCAGCTAAACTTAGTCGGGAATTTGAGTTGTTGTCTGTTCCGTAGGAACTGTGTGAATGACAACTGTTCCTCTCTATGGAGTTTACGACTCAGGTTTGGAGGTTGTGGAGGACTATTGGGACCTGGACTGAATGTCGACAGCCTTGATGTCATTATGACAATGTTGGCATTTATTATGGCAATAATATTAACAGCTTTTCCCAATTCCATCTGGGAACATTGCCAGAGTCAAGAGACTGGTGTCTAGACCAGATTTGCTAAGTCTGATCTGTGAGTTGGTCTCCACCAGGTTAGACTGTTAGGACCTGCTCACTGGGCTCTGAACCAGCTGGAGGTGAGCTGCTGTGCGTTATAATGTGACTGCTGGAGTTAAACTGGAACCAGGACATGCGACCGTACCGGTCCAGTCCTGAGGTCTCTCTGCTGGCTTCTGGTCACTCAGAGGATAGACGTTGAGACGGCTGATGCAAGGTGGAGCTGCGTTTCAGTTTTGTGCTCCTGGAAATCTGGATTGGTCCTAAAATGCAGATGTAAAGCTTTGTCTCTGACGATACTCCAGTCCAGGCTGGAAACAGTCCTGGTTAGACGTGTGTATGACAACTGAAAAGATTTTGTCTGCACTATTCTTTTGTTTTAATTTCCTTATTGGTTATTTTGATGTTTGTTTTATGTTATTGATTTTTCTTTTTATGCTCTTGTGATCTAATGATTTCCCTAATTTTGGCCAGATTTAGGAAATTGTTCTTTGCAGCTTGTTCTTTGCAGGTGCAGCCCAGGTGACCTGATTGGAGGGTCACCTCGACTTGGCCTCTGTTTGTGATGTTTTTGATGTTGTTGTGCCTTACATGTTTGGTTTCTGTTATTTTGTTTGTTACCTGGGCTGTGATCTTCTAATTTACAGGTTGGGAGCTTGGCTGGGTTCCTCTAACTGTATATGGGTTTCTTTCTTTTCAGGATGCTTTGCAATATTGATCCATTGACTCATTCATGATCTATGGAGATGGAGATTGGGGTCCTGAATGATGACCTGTGAAAGGTTTTACAGGGGAGGAGTTGTTTGTGCAAATGTCCCTGACAGCACACCTGCCACGGGGTAAAACCTTTCAGATCAATGGGGTAGGGTTATCTGAGGTGTATCAGGTGAAACTCTTACAGGTTGTCCAGGAGGGAGGTCCAGATACTGCGTTGTGTAGTTAGGAGTTGATGTTGCTTGTGTCACGTGGCGCTAAAACCAGTGATGTCTCTTCACATGATAGGAAACCTGATTCTTTTCTGACCTTGGCCGACGGTCGACTGGGGGATGCACCTGTGGGTGTCTCTGGTGATTGAGAACTGGTCATTCAGTCGTCTGGTTAGATAGGCATTGTGTTTTCCTGATGGGGTTGGCTGTAGTTGAGAGTAGTTAGTCTCCAGGGGATCTTTGGTTGTTCCTCTAATTTCCGGGAATCTGGCAATCAAAATTAAGGTAAAAGTTAAGATTCAAAGTCCAAATTCAGTCAGGTGATCAACCAATTCCAATCTGATCCTGAGAAGTGTACACACAGTACACTTCTCAGGGGAAGAGGGGAACAGCGTGCTCTAGTGCTGTGATCTAGATAAGTTTGTCATGTGTACAAAAAAAAGTGGGGAGTGTTGGTTGAAAACTGCATCAGGTCACTGTGACCTGTTTTCTTTGTATCTAATGTAGAATATTTAAATGTAGCTCAAACTGATAACAAAGTGGTTAAAATGACTGTGTTTCTTTAATTCATTGTCTTTGCTGCAACTGTTGTCCTGTATGCAGCTGTGGGTATCTGACCATCTCTGCTTGTATACAACTGGAGATTAAATCCACTTGCATCCTCTGTCTGATTGTCCAGTCAAGTGCTTTGTTAAGTGTTGTACAATTGCCAGAGACTCACTTACTACTGGTAAGCTATTATACCTTAACAGTAAAATTTAAATAACAAGGGTGTTTCCTTCTGAATAAATAGTAATTTATAACAACTATGAATTGGCACTTAGCCTGTTTGTATTTATCGGAAAGACTGCAATCTTGATGTTGTAGTTTATATCCAAATCAGTTTGGATTTTGCAAACCTGATACACCAATTATATCCTTAGTCTAAAGTAATTTCATATTGGCATGGCATTGTTTTAAAATCTGTTTCATTTCTACAGTGCCACTTGACAACAAGGCACTTATAAAACAGAACAGGCCTAGATCTTAACTCTCTATAGATTTTATTTACAGAAAACCCAAAGAAAATGTTTAACAAGAAGTAAGACTGATGACAGCAGAGGTATTTCAGTGGACGTATAATAATCATAATCTGAAATTAATATGAGCAGCAGCAGCATAGAGACTATTGGAAATACAATTCATAATGGAGTAACAACAATGAATAAAGGGACTATTGATCAGGTTAAGGGCTTGACAGTTAATTAAAAATTAATAGGAACTGACATTCAGAACAAATATTTGATGCAATCTTGTTCATGTTAATTATTACCCTCTGCCAAGGAGGTTATGTTTTCGCTTGCATTTGTCTGTCTGTCTGTCTGTGTTCAAGATAACTCAAAAAGTTATGGATGGATTTTGATTAAATTTTCAGGAGTTGTCAGAAAGGTGAAAAGGAAGAACTGATTTCATTTTGGGTGTGATCCGGAAGAACTTCAAATTTTTGATAACATTGCGGTCAATGTGGGCCGAAAATTGTGTTTCTCAATATCTCCGTTAATTATTGCCCAAAACTAATGAAAATTTGACTCAGGGATTGACAATGGAAACCTCTATCAAATTCAGAGGCTGATCTGGATCTGATCCAGAAAGTGAATTTTATTGCAATCTGTAAATCGCTATATTGGGGAATTGTTCCGCTTGGCAGAGGTCTGCGCTCTCCTTTTTACATTTCTGGCAACTCCTGAAAATTTCGTCAAAATCTATCCATAACTTTTTGAGTTATCTTGTACAGAGACAAACAGACAGACAGATAAACGCAGGCAAAAACATAACCTCCTTGGCGGAGGTAATAAAATTATAATGTTTTATGAGATCTTTACAATACTGAACATCCTGAAACATCCGGTAGTAAATTAAGATTAAATTTTTATTAAGTCATTTGCATATTCATAGTTATCTCCTATAAATGTTTTCAGTTATATTATCTCAGCTTCGTTCATGCTTTCTACTTTTCCATGTGGTTTAAACAGTTTTTCAGTTACCACATAAACTGAGTAAATGTATTTGTGGCAAGTTTTTTTTTCACATTTATTCAGAGGAAATGGAAACTATTCATTCATTACTCTTATTTTTTTTTTAATTTTTAATCAACTTCATATATTGAAGTGTTATGATTAAATCACTTATTCAAGTTTGTTGTAGATGTTCCTTCAGGTTTTTTTTTATTTCATTTTTTTATTACCACTTACTTTTCCAGCCTTTTACTACACATGTACCAAATTCTCTCAAACATGTTGTTGCAACTGAACTCAAAACTAGGTAACATTTTAACTGAAACAATAAAATGTCTCACTTTTAACACGTGATATGTTCTCTTTGTTTTCTTGTAAAAGTAATATGTGCATTTGAGATTTGAAGATACATGTATCTTGTTTTAATTGAAACAGAATCTCAGAAAAGAACACGAGAACTGAAACGTCCTGCTGGTGGACATGAAAAAAAGAAATCTTCTACCCATCAGGATGAAGGTTTCATGTTTGATGATTCATCAGACGGTGAAACCTTCCTCTTAACTGTGACAGCTGACAGTTTACTTCGACAGCACAGATTAAACATGAGGACGGGTCTGATGGTCTGGTCTCTGAGGCCATAGATGAGGGAACTCAGACATCTGGGGAGAATGATAAGTAACACGTAAAAGAGATTCAGGATGAGCAGTAGTGCGCTCCGTGGAACCTTCTGTGAGATGAATAAGAGTAGTGAGTTGTGTACAGTTGAAGACAGACTGAGGCCCAGCTGGACCAGATGCAGCAGCAGTGTGTTACGAGCCTTAAGAGCTGAAGCTTTGTCTGCAGACGCCGACCTGGCTGCTACGATGACTCCAACATAGGCAGAAATAACCACCACACCAGCTGATACAAACAGAAATCCAGTGTACCCTCTATTGTACGCGTACGAGTCTGGTGTCAGAAACATGATGTCTACGTGGCAAAAGCTTCTCATCTGCAGACTCTCCAGCTCTTCAAAAGGAAACTCCAGCAGCAGAAGAGCCTGAACAAGAACATTTAGTGAACAAAAGGCCCAAACGGTGATGATAGCCACCACAGTGTTCCTGATGGTGACGATGGCAGCGTGTCTCAGAGGATGACACACCGCCACATATCTCTCCACAGACATCAGCACCAGAGTAACAGGAGAGATTTCACTGGTGAGCTTGCCGATCACTAAGAAAACACCACAAACTGGATACGTGAGTGTGACTCTGAGGATGGACAGTAAGAAGAGAATCTGACTCAAAGCCAGCTGAACTGTGTCTGCAAACAGGAGGTTGTAGAGGAGAATGTAGCGGCACGCTTCACGAAAGACCGCTTTACTCCTCAGAGTGAACAACATGGTGCCGTTAATGAAGAGAAATATGCAGCATGGAGTTGTTGTTAGCGTGGAGAACGTAATTCTCTCCAGAACCCCCAGTCCAACTGTCACATTGGTCCGAGGATGAGGTGGAGCAGACATCTCACAAAAGTAGAAGCACACCAGACAGATTTGATTATGTCATTAGACCACAAGAGCACAATGAACAGCTGCCCCGTCACCTGCAGTCACATGACAGCGTTGTCCAACACCAGCTTCATGTTCAGCAGAGTCAGCAGCTAAAAATGTGATTATAGCTGCCTGGTGGGTCTGAGGCATGCACTTGTTGAGAACATTTAAAGTGTAACATAATGAACAGTTTATGCCACTGAAACAGCATCAATCATTTAGTTGGTATCCGACAACAGTTTAGGTGTTTAAAGACAGATACCTGATGGCTCACCTGTGCAGGTAGCAGGTTGGAGTCCTGCCTTCATGAGGACAGAGCTGCTCTGTGGGGTTTCCACGGTCTGACAGACCATTTATGGACTCTTTTGTGTCAACCTGTGGGCATGACAACCCCAGAATAAACATGTTTACTCCATCAATGAAAGTGGATGAAACCCATCCCTCACTTTTTTACTCTACCTGGTATATTAGTTTTAATATTTCACCAAAATGTGTGTTACATTTTCTCACATTTTGTGGTTTGGTTTTGTCAATGGCAAACAAAATAACATAATTTTAACTGGACTTGATCCAGTCCTCACTAACACCAGGAAAGTGGATCATATAACTCCAGTCCTCAGATCTTTACACTGGCTTCCTGTTGGTCAAAGAATTGACTTTAGGCAAATATTTTTTAAATATATTGTTTTATTGGCATCATTTATTATTGATTTTGATAAGGGAAGAAACAACAGTTCAGTTGTTTTTGTTGAATTTAGAGACACAAACACTGGAACTTTTTTCTGTCTTTATAACTTGCCTGGTCATCAAACCTAAACCGCTATATTATATACTATATAACCACTACACCAGTATGTTTCAGGAACTGTAATATGCACTTGAAGAGGTTTGGTATCAAAATAAATGCAGCATATGTGATATTACAGCAAAAGTGTACAATTAAGTTCACATACTGCCAGTTCAGAGTAGATAAAGACGAAACAACAGAATATATTCACAATCTAAAAAAAAAAAACTTTTACACGGTAATTTAGGTTTGGATTCATGCAGTGAACACATTCACTTAGGGGACAAGTTCCTGCTAGTATAGCCAATTTGTTTTCAGTCTGGGTACTAATTAACTAACGGAATATTCCTGAGCATCATGCCACCATTCACCTCTCCCTATGAATGTAACTACTGTCTCTGTTTGATCACAGAAATTGTGGAGCTGGAAGGAACAATCTACTCTCCTCATCAGAAAGATCCATGATCCACAGCCCATAAAGGGAAGGATGGTACAAAGCCTCTTTTGTCCTCAGTAATTGAATACTGTAGTGGAAAATATAATAATGGAGTATCTTATTTTACCAGTAATCAGGTGCGTTTCTAGTAAGGCAGTTATACAACAGTTAAACAAGACACTTGACCACAGACAAGAGTGCAAGGTGGATTTAGGGCCAATTCCAATTCCTCCCTTAACCCTCAATCTCAACCATTGTCCTTAACCCTCAATCTTGGCCCTTGAAAGTAAGTGTAAGGGCTATCTTGTGACTTAGAAATGGGACACCCCTTGAGTGCAGTTACGTCTTCAGACTGTGGGGGGCGGCCTTACGCCAAAGCTACGTCCAGTCTGTCAAGAAAACGACGACGCCGAAGGAGAAGAAGACGTAGAAGAAGAAGAAGAATATAAATATATGTAAAGAAGACAATTTCGTAACCTTTATATCTTTATTAACTACGAAAATACCGTACATTTGAAGTTCGCTTTTTTTGGCACCATCCTTCTCGAAGATGTTTTGGCGAAAATACGCAATGCTTTCTGGGTAGACCTTACTTTTCAAGGGTGGTGCCGGAGAATCTCAATATTGAGGGCAATACAGGCCTCAAACTTGTCCCTCAACTTGACGTTCTAAGAATCGGGACAGCACTGGCACTTCACGGGAGCCCACATTTTTGAGATTGAGGGTTGAGATTGAGGGTTAAGGGAGGAATTGGAATTCACCCTTAAACTCCATTGTATACAGCAGAGATGGTCAGTTACTCACATACACAGGACAAGCCGTCGTTCAGCAAATGACAATGAGCAAACCAGATGTAATTGCTTTTGTCAACCATCTGAAAAACACCGGAGCCTTGAGATACCTCCTCCAGATGGCTACGTGTCCCAAAATCAAACGATTAACGTCTGAATGATGATATTTCACATTCCAGAGGAGACTGTCACAGGGCGCGTAGGACTTAACATTATCCAAACAAACAATATCCAATATTATCAACTAGAAAAGCACTCGGAGAGCACAGACCTCCGCCAAGCGAAACAATTGCCCCATATTGCAAATTACAGATTGTGATAAGATCTGCCTTGTGGATCAGATCCAGATCAGCCTTTAACAATTTGATAGAGGTTCCCATTGTCAATCCCTAAGTCAAATTTCATGAGTTTTGGGTAATAATTGAATTTTGAAAGTGATCCAGAATCCAGGATTTCTTCTGGATCACACCCAGAATGAAATCAGTTCTTCCTTTTCACATTTCTGACAACTCCTGAAAATTTCATCAAAATCCATCCATAACTTTTTGAGTTATCTTGAATACAGACAGACAGACAGACAGACAGATAAATGCCAGCAAAAACATATCCTCCTTGGTGGAGGTAATACCTAGAATAAATGATTTAATCATAACACTTAAATATATGAAGTTGATTAAAAAACTAAATAAGAGTAATGAATGAATATTTTTCATTACATCTGAATAAATGTAAAAAAGGAGTTTGCATGTTCTCCCCGTGCTTGCGTGGGTTCTCTCCGGGTACTCCGGCTTCCTCCCACAGTCCAAAGACATGCATGTCAGGTTAATTGATAATTCCAAATTGCCCATAGGGTGTGAATGTGAGTGTGAATGGTTGTATGTCTGTATATGTGGCCCTGCGATGGACTGGCGACCTGTCCAGGGTGGACCCCTGCCTTTCGCCCGTAGACAGCTGGGATAGGCTCCAGCAGATCCCCATGACCCTTCAAGGATGAAACGGGTATAGAAGATGGATGGATGGAAATGTAAAAAAAAAAAAACTTGGCACAAATACATTTACTCAGTTTATGTGGTAACTAAAATACTGTTTAAACCACATGGAGAAAGTATGAAGAAACTGAGATAATATAACTGAAAACATTTGTAGGACATAACTGTAAATATCCTAATGACTTAAAAATAATTTTTTATACTGAATGATTTTTATTTAAACTTAATTTACTACATGCAGTGTTTTCAGGATGTTCAGTACTGTAAACAAGTATGAGCAACATCTCATAAAACATTATAATTTTATTTTCAAAATATTTTTCCCACAAAAGATCGACTTTTCTTTTGAGAATATGCACATAACAGCAGCAACATTAACTAGCAGCAACATTAACTCGGGGAGCACAGACCTTTGCCAAGTGCAACTATTCTCCCATATAGCGATTTACAGATTGCAATAAAATCCGAGTTCTGGATCAGATCTGGATCAGCCTTTGAAATTTGATAGAGGTTCTCATTGTCAATCCCTGAGTCAAGTTTCATGAGTTTTGGGCAATAATTAACAAAATTTTTGGCTCCATTGACCGCAATGTTATCGAAAAGTTGAAAGTGATCCAGAAACCAGGATTTCTTTCAGATCACAGCCCAAAATTAAATCAGTTCTTCCTTTTCACATTTCTGACAACTCCTGAAAATGTCATCAAAATCCATCCATAACTTTTTGAGTTATCTTGTACACAGACAGACAGACAGATAAACGCTGGCAAAAACATAATCTCCTTGGCGGAGGTAATAAACAAACAGGTCACAATGACCTAAGGCCACTTTTCTATAACAAATACCCTCAAGCTATAAAATATACTTTCCATCCTGAGTAAGCTGGAGTTCCAACTACTCTCTGGCATTGTCCTCATATAACAACTAATGGTTGCCCCTACAACAGGTATAAATTGACCAAAACAATGTGAATCAAATCTGTTTAGAGTTAGAATGAAATGTGTTTACAGCAAAATGGCAAAATAGGCCTGGGGGCAATACATTTTATGTGTCTGACAAGACTCAACAATGTAATTCCACTTAAGAGATAGTGTGAATAACGTCCCTACTGAAAAACTGAGGTATTTTCTTTGAATGGGAACAAAAGGGGCATAAAAAGGACTGTCTGTACAGTTAGCAGTGAGTCAGCACTCATTGTTTGCCATTCTACGACCGAAAAGGGCCCTTTCCCTTACTTTGGTCAAACGTCCCAAAATCGAGGATCCGACACCCCCAAAAATTTTACAGGTCAGAAATTGACTTTTGGACCTTGGAAACACACTGGGGGATAGAGGGTGTCCCTGGGATGCTGCAGTCCGAATATGAGGCCCGCCCAGCCCCAGTAGATAGCCCCCCAGTGCAGTTTTGTCACTGTAAACGAACTGTCACTGAGCTGTAATTTTGACTAGTGAGTCCATGTACAGTACTGTACACGGACTCACTAGTCAAAATTATGGCTCACTTACAGTTCTTGTACACCAAAGAATATTTTTTTTCAAGTACTTGCTGTTGATACTCTGACACTGAACTCACACAGTAGGATGTCCTCATCGCCCTGAAACAGGAGATATAAGGCTCATTTGTCTCTGATGCTGCAAGAGCTACTTCCTTAAGGTAGGAGTTTGTAGAGTCAGCCCTGGGATGGTGTGATCCTCTATTCAGCTTGAAATAAGAGTGCAAGTTTGGTGGGAATTAGAGCATCTTTGGCCGAGATACACATTTGCAAAGGAACAGTGCTCTGCATTGTGTATCTCGGGTACAGTGAGGTTCTGGAGGCTGAAACCTGAGGGTTGGCCACGGGTCTTAGGTACCTATATGTTTGCAAAGTTTGGTAAAAATCGAAGGAACCTGGAGTTTTTCATCCAGGGAGACAGGGGGGTGAGCGGCTGACCATGGCTAAAAATAGCACGCCTTTTCCGAATACACTTTCGCGGAGGACTGGTCCCCGCCCTGAAAGTATGAAAAGTGTCCTGGGAGGTTTATTTCTCTTTGTAAGCCTTTATTTGATCCTCTCCTCTGCCTCTCAGATTTTGATTAAACACACATCAGCATTCTGCCTCAGGTTGAGACAGCTGGGTAAATTCACGATGTGCACCCTATGTGGTACAATTACCGAGAATCCAACATCCTATAGCCAGAATACTCCATATTTGAAACTTCCCCATAAATGCTCCGATTGTGATAAAACACACATCTCTGTAAAGCCCAGGACATGGCCTTTCAGAAAATGTTTCATTTATTAAGATATAACCTTCTGTCAGTCCTCTGTCCTCAGTCTCTGGTCCACCAGTTCTCTGTCCTCAGTCTCTGGTCTACCAGTTTTCTGTCCTCAGTCTCTGTTCCTCCAGTCCTCTGTCCTCAGTCTCTGGTCCGTCAGTCATCTGTCCTCAGTTTCTGGTCCACCAGTTCTCTGTCCTCAGTCTCTGGTCTATCAGTTCTCTGTCCTCAGTCTCTGGTCTACCACAACTGCAGAGTCATCTGAGTGTTTCTGCAGATGTCAGGACTCTGACTGGTTCTGGAAGGTCTGAGGTGTCCAGAGTAGAAGATCAGTGGTCAGAGTCCAGCCCCCTGTGGTTCTCCTGAGCTACTGACCAGCTACTCAGACCCTCAACCATTCAGTCTCTCCAACTGACTGTCAGGTCATCAGTGATTGTGAAGACTCAACTACAGCTCTTGGACCATGACCTATTTCCTGACTTAGATCTGTTTCTTGACCCTGACTTCACTTCAGTCCATGTCCCTGACCCTAGTCCAGATTCAGTTTCTGCTCCTGACCTTGACCTCGACTTGGCTTCCATTCCTGACCCTTCTGGAGTGCCCTCTTCTTTCTGGTGAGTTTCCCTGCCAGCCTCTGGAGAAGCCTTTCCCTTGTGTGTTGACTTCTTCTTTTGGTCCTCTCTTTCCTAATCATCAACACTTGTGTCTTGTTTGCTCTTGAGTGTTTGTCTTTGTGTTTATCTAAAGATAGTCCTTTGTTTTCTTAATCTTCTTGCTCGTCTATCATCTGTCTTCCTTTCTGTACTACTCAGGTTGCTTGTTGATTTATGAATTTGGATTTTCAGTTTTTCAATATCATGCTTTGTGGTAGTTGTTTTTATTTGTTAAAATAAAGAACATTTTTTAGTACTTCTGTCTCCTGCATCTTGAGCTCAGTTCCTGCAACCTTGACAATGAGCACCAGCAACTGGTTCTCTTAGACCATTGCTTAAGTCTTTTCTTCTTGGTATTGTGTTAGCACAGATCTGAATGCCCCAGACCAGCAAACTGCCAAAACACCTGCTTTTCTAGAGGTGCGCACACCTGCTGATGATCAGTTAATCAAGGACTGTTAATTAGCAGCACCAGGCTCCATCAAAATTCCCACAAGACTGCTTCTACAAGACTTTTTTTCTGTTTTGTTATTCAGACATAACACTGAAGGACATTTTACTGTTATTAGCAGCTGAGAAGAATCACAACTTTTCTTTATTGTGCTGTTAAACATACTTAAAAACTAAATCTGTCAGGTACACAAGACATTACCTTCACAAGAACTTGATCAAAATGACGTAAATTAAATTTAAATCCAGAAAATGGTTCCACAATGAAGAAATGTGTCTTTAAAAACTCAGTATCAAGTAATTACATCTGAGAATATATGGATGAAAAGAATATAGTCATTTGCTAAATCAGACAAAGTACAAGTATACATTTTTTTTAATACATGTTTTATATGATAACTAAGAAAATCAGCAATTTTAAGGAGTGGGTAAAAAAAGGAAACATCTAATAATAAAAAGGTTTTTGGAACAGCAGGTCCATGTGTAGCAAAGGAATTGTTAGCAATTTAAAACACAACCTGAAATAAAACATATAGATTGTTGGTCCACAGTACAAAATTAGCACTTTACAAGAGGCCTAAATAAACAGTAAAATGACACCAAAGTTCAAGGTCCAAAGTTGTTTTTATTTTCCTGAAAACTCCTGACATGCCCACTCTTCAGAAATATGAAACTGGCATGAAAATAACATTTGCAACTTGTAGATGCAAATGAAATAAATGGATAAGCAGGACAGTGGAATTGATCTGTTTATTTTCCTGAAAACGTTCAAGCCTTATTGAAACATTTTGTAAAGTTTCCCCATTTTTTACCTTTGCTACAGCTTGAGGATTTTTGTGTTTTTGTTATGAAAAACAGTCTTGAAAAAACTAACACTATACAAGTTAAAACCTTAAACTTTCGGTGTTTAAATCTGAGATGTATGTACGCTACAGTTTTGATCTGTGGGCAAACTTAGCCACCCCCCAATGTCGGGAGGCTGGGCTTGCCATTTACTACACTGTATATGGTTAAAACAGCAATATTATTCCATTAATCTTTTGTGATGGTAACAGTGACATATGACAGCAACCCCTCATACATAAGACAAAAAATAAAAGTCATTAGTTTAGGATAGTGGAAAATAAGCATAGCCAGAAACATTTCTGAGCCCCCACTCTCTTCAGTCTGTGACTCAAATGATTCACACATTTAAGTGACTTTCAAACACAACAGTCAGCCACATTTGAACTTTGAAAAGATCTCAAATAAGGGCTTCTTAGCTGTAGATTTTGATTTTAGTCAGTGACATAGATAGTACAGGAGAACAGGTCTGATGGTCTGATCTCTGAGCCCATAGATGAGAGAACTCAGACATCTTGGTTGTATAACAAAACAAACATAAAAAAACATTTCCGAATCCACAAAAATGGCCATCTTTGTTAAGATTCTTGAAAGAGCCATGAGCAGTGGGTAGTAAATGGCTGAGGTGAGACTGAGGCCCAGCTGTACTAGATGCAGCAGCAGTGTGTTACAAGCTTTTCGGGCTAAAACTTTGTCTGTGGATGCTGATCTGGCTGCAATGATGACACCAAAATATGAGGAGGTGACAGCCACACCAGCAGATACAAAAAGAACACAAGTGTAGGCTTTATCGTACTCATCAGTGAGAGACCCGAGCACTAAAGCTATGTTAGAACAAAGGTCTTTTATCTGCAGATGCTCCATCTTTTCAAAGGGAAACTCTAAAAAGAACAAAAGTCGAGTGAGGTTGTTGAGTGAACTGACAGCCCAGATTACAACAATGGCCACCGTTGTGTTTCTGATGGTGATGATGGAAGGATGCCTCAGTGGGTGGCACACAGCGATGTATCTTTCCAAAGGCATCACCATCAGTGTAAGAGGAGAAATCCCAGTTGTGAGGCTGGCAAGCATGCTAAGTGCAGTACAGAGAGGATATGACAGTTTAACTCTGAAAGAGACAATAAAACAGAAACTGACTCTGTGCCAGTTGAACAGTGTCTGAAAAAAGGAGGTTATACAGAAGAATGTAGCGGCAAGTTTCACAAAAAACTGGTTTACTCCTCAAAGTGAACAACATGGTGCCATTAATGTAGAGAAACACACAGGATGGAACTGTAGAAAAGATGGAGAATAAAATTACCCTCGAGAACCTCTCATACTGCAGTTCATCAGTGACATTAGAGTGAGACTGAGAGTCATTCAACATGGCAGTAATTTAGTCTTCCAACAATGAATTCTTAACACAGATACCTGCTATTTCACAAAAATAAAAACAACTCAAAGACTTCACCTGTGCAGACAGCTGCGAGAATCTGTTATCATGATCTGCGGTATTTGTTTCACCTCACATCTGATTTATGGGCTCTTTCCTCACACCCGTTAACATAGTTACCAGATAATCAACAACTGATGTAATACCCAACCTGCTTGTCCATCTGACGTCATCTTCCCATGTTGATTGACTATATTCAGTAATGAGCCATCATATGTAAATCACGTTTCAACAATTATTTTACAGTATTCTTATTGTGTTCTGGACATATGTTCTGTCCATTAATAATAATCTCAATTCTTTTCCATTTTAACCAAACAGTTATAAAGTCCTTATTGTTCTTCGGTCACTTAAGAAACATAATTTGGGCCAATCGAATAGAATGTCAAAACAGCACAATTCTCATGAGTAAAGGCAGTGTTTTTATTTATTTATTTTTTTAACAAGTTCCAGTATGGTATCAAAGCAAGTTCACTGTACAGAAATAGAACTGGTTTGGGGCACCTAGAAAGTACCATCTGACTTAAATTGTAAATGTCTTTCCAGTTGGAATGGACTAGAAAGAGTTTCTGCTTGAGACAACCATGATGTGCAAGAGGAAGAACAAATGGAAGCATATTTTGATTGAGAAGAAACAAAGAGCAGAAATTGGCTTCGGGAATGGAGGCAGTGCAGTTTGGACGAAGCATAAACCACTGACACACAGAGGTCTGCCATACTGAAAAGACTGACTGGAATGAACTGATTAAGGACCAGTTACAATCCACAAGGATCAATGTTTCAGTCTCAAAAAGATGATGTGCTGCAGAGTAGTATTCACTTAAAATCTATCAAATTGTCCACAGAAAATGAACAGTCCTGTGTGATCAAGTTTGATAACAAGAGACCAATCACCATCCACAGCAAAACTGTGCTAGATGGAAACTAACTTATATGCCAGTAAAAAAACAACCACAAAGATAGCAGGCTGTCATCCCATTGTAGCGATCCACGATTCAAAGAAGTTTTTCTCTGCTCAGGAGAAACATTCCTCTCAGAAAGGTGATCTCCTCTACCCAAAGACCAAAAGGGGGAGATGGAAAAAAAATCTCTTATCAGAATCACATGAACCTTTCCCCAGTCACTAACTAACCTTCCACAGCCCTCCACATCTGACCATAAACCGAGGAGATAGATAACATCACCGGTGAAATTCCAACCGAGAAGTAATGGAGCCTTTTTAACACCAACAACTAAGAAACTGACCCAAAAATCGTGAATAACCATGACAACTTTAATCCAAAACCTTTTAGCATCTACATAACTCTTGGCCTAATCTGGCCCAAAATTGCAGCCAAAGCAGTACAATGATGACTAAAACATTAAGTGCCCTTACTGACTGGACAGGGCAATAAATCTGCCAAGTTTGACGAATTCCAGGAAACAACGTCATTTTAATCAAAAGTTTTTCTCTCTAACTCATAGTTTTACTTTATCATTTTGGCTTCTCTTTGTGAGTAACTTTTCATTTCGTTTTCCATTTGCTCTTTTCATAATTTTTGAACGTCATTCATTACTAAGTTTCTGTGCATCTGGAGCCGTTGGAGTCATTTATTTCATCTTTTTGGACACTACTGTAACTAGTAGAGACTTGCAATTAAAAACATTTTTGTTTTTATTTAATTGATATAACTCTGTTAAGTTTTGATTTTTCCTTTTTGTTTCTTCTTTTGGACCTAAGATCAATTTGTTTTGAACTTTTAAGTCAGCCTAACCTGTGGCTGTCCATGCATTTTGGCTGGCGCAAAGCGTGTGTGATGCACACATCACCACCAAAGGAACCCCTGCTGAGCAAGACTCGCGAGGCCAGTGAGTCTCTTCCCCCCGCCTGTGACCAACCCAAGGAAAGAACAGATTGATTTCTGTTGGCCGAAACAAGTTTAACTTGTTGGATCTAAGGAGTTCCGGATCGTCCACCGCAGCTCACTTTGGAACGAGGGCCGTTGGAAGCTCCTTGAGTGTTTCCGCCGTCGGGTAAGGTGTGGTCACATGGGTTCTGATTGGTGTCTCACTCTGCCGTTGAAAGCCAGAATCATGGCAGATATCAGGAGTAATCACTGCCCGTAAACAGCTTAGGATTTAAGATATTAATAAAGACGTTAGAAATTACTGCCAGAGAGGACTGGTGAAGGACACATTCACCCTTCACACTCCCACAAAAAAAGTCTCCTATAAGATTAAATTGCATATACACACTAGATGGTTTTGCTAGACAATGGCACTAACCATGAAATGGCACCATGAACAACCATGAACAACCATGAACCATGGCAACCATGAACCATGGCACTAACAAATGCAACCAAAAAAAAAAAGAAAGAACTATCTCAGATACTCTAAAATAATCAGACGAACTCCAAATAAGGCTATGTGGTACTGAACCAAACGCATTTACAAGATTTAAAAATATTACATGCAAATTCCTTTTCTCAATCTTAGCTGTCTGAATCTGGTCCCAGATCAGACTAATATGCTCCAAACACCCTGCAAAACCTGGTTTTCCTTCCTTCTGCACTGTAGTATCCATTAAGTTATTCCTTTCTAAGTATCTAGTTAGTCTCTGTGCAACTACACTGAAGAGAATCTTCCCTTCTACATTTAGCAGAGAAGTTATCCAGAAATGGCTAAGGTCCAAAGAATCCTTCTCCTTTGGGATGAGGGAACCCCCTGCCCCATGCCATACTCTTGGGATTATTTGTTTGTTCCAAACTATCCTTATCTGCCTCTATAAAAATTTAAGAATCTCAAATGCACTTTTATAAACCCGGTAGGGAGCTCCATTTGGTCCTGGAGCTCAAGAAACTTTTGCGTGTCTGGCTACTTCCTGACCTTCCTTCCAATTAATTTGCCTAATGTCCATCTCATGGAAAATTTGTCTATCTCATGGACATTAGGGCCATGAGCCATTAGCCTAATGCCCATCTCATGGGTCATTCCACCTCAATTCAACAGGACCTTCCCGCATGACCATCTCTGATTTGCTTGATATTTTTTTCTTATGAACTTTGACTATAATGTAGTAACTTTGTGCAATATTAGCCTGGTACTAGCAATAACTTCGGATTTATAAATTTTTGAAAAAGTGCCCGTACGGCCATTTTCGTGACATTCCTAACGCTTTTAAAATTATTACCATTTTTGAGGGGCTGTATCTTCGAAACCGTACAAGCTAGAGAGCTGATTTTTTTTATGCTGTTAGTCCTGTATGTGCACTCTGTATGGGGTCAGTTTCAGCTGTTTATTCATTGCTGTTTGTTTTAAAATAAATTTCAAACATCCAAAATAAATTTCACTTGCTTTGTGCGGTTCACATTTCAAGTCCCCATTTGGACCCCTTGTAATAGTAGCTGAGACTTAATTTTTTTGTTGAACAATCTCCTTCTCTTATAGAATAAAAATACATAAAGAATTTGCAGAAACAATTGTATTTTAGTTCTCATATGACCCAGCAAAAACGAATTTCGCATTTTATTGTCGATATTCAATTGGCAATTGACAAAATATGACAAGATGTACCAAAAAACTAAATATACTACCAGAAAGGTAATGACAATATCTGTTTATATACCAAGTTTCAAGTTGGTACTAAGTCTCTAAGTTACCTAGGAAAAATTCTTAAATCGAGCATTTTTGCCATTTTTCGGAAATTTCAAGAATATGCTTGTTTTGTGTGCAGAACTTGAAATTTCACAAATGGCAAATATCTTGATATGGAATCTTGATATGGAATGAGGATCAGTGAAGAAAAACATTTAGCTTCAGAAAGTGATGGTTGATAATAATCGAGAGTGACAAGTTCAAAAGTCTCGGCAGCACTTCTTTTTGTAGACCCAAGTACAAGCATAGGCTTACCTGCAAGTCTCCATGGAGTGCTGTAGATACCATTCCAAATCAACTTTAAGGGTTGCAAATTGAATTGCAGATTCTGTCTGCATCTTGTGATGCAGACAGATGTTTGCTTCTGATGGGAGTCCATCAAATCCACACCTGTGAAGCAGCATTTCTCGGTCATGTTCAGATAAATCCTGTACATTGATCAACTCCTTTGCTGATATGAGCTGTCCTCCTTTTTCCTAGCTAAACAATCCTTTAACAAACTTGAAAGGGTCCCAGTAAAAAGCTCTCCTTACTCGTTCTTTCCTCTTCCTCCTCTTCCAAAGATGTTCTCCCCTTCTACCCTTAGTGTCCCTCTCAATTCCTCTTGTAAAAGATTGATTTCCCACTTCTCTTCATCTATAGCCATTTTCCACTGCTTTCTTAGCAGTCTCCTTTCCTTAACTAACTTCTCTATTTCTCTTTGCTATGTCAACTGACCTGGTTGTATCTTCTCACCCTTCTTTCTGTCATGTACCCCAAAACTCTGCACCATGCCAACAAATCATGTCTCCCATTTTTTCTAATCTTTCTATTGCATTCCCTTTAAACTTGCTTTAAAGGTCAACAAAGACCTGTAGAATTATCTACAGGTCTTTGTTGCCTGCCTCCCATTCTTTGCTATAATTTGCCCAAGGCCATCTAACTTTAGCCTTGTACACCATGTTTCTCTCTCTGATTGACGTACTGACCTGTTACATGTTACCTCCCTGTGATGTATAATTGACAGTGATTTCTCACTTATATCTTTGTAGTAATACTGAAGTAAGCGATACCTAAATTTGTAATATAATAATAATAATAATAATAACTAGAAAAGCACTTGGAGAGCGCAGACCTCCGCCAAGCGCAACAATTTCCCCGTATAGTGATTTACAGATTGCTTTAAAATCCGCCTTCTGGATCAGATCTGGATCAGCCTTTGAAATTTGATAGAGGTTCCCATGTTCAATCCCTGAGTCAAATTTCATGAGTTTTGGCAATAATTAACGAAGATATTGAGAAACAAAATTTTTGGCCCCGTTGACCGCAATGTTATCGAAAATTTGAAAGTGATCCAATATCCAGGATTTCTTCCGGATCACAGCCAAAATGAAATCGGTTCTTCCTTTTCACATTTCTGACAACTCCTGAAAATTCCATCAAAATACATCCATAATTTTTTCAGTTATTAGTTTTAGTTTTCAAGAAGTCTGTCCCATTCAGATGTTGGAAGCATTCTTTGGATTCAGTTCTATTTACGTTTAAGAGAGTCAGGTTCCTGGACTTTAATTCTTAGTGTATTTTATTATACAAAATGAAATATGAATGTTATTAAAACTTGGATAAAACAACACTGGGGCAAAGAAGACATTTTCACGGTTGTTTTATATTCAGAAACGCACACAGTTAAAAATACAACATGAAAGCTAAATGATCACATGTAGTTTCTAGATACAGAACTTTTTCAATGGAATACAGTTTTAGCTGTTTAAGGTTATACTAAAACACAGAGTAGTAGGTGTGTTTGTAAAGACTAGTCTTTCTATGTCACATTTAACTGGTTGGTGTAATATCTTTAAAGGAAGGTTTCTTAGTTTCAGTATTTATGTGGTGACTGTCCTTCACCTCTCTATAGCAGATTTGTTCAATGTCATTCTCTTTAGTCTGTGACTCAGTTACTCAAATGTTTAAGTCAGTTTTGAACACACAACAGTCAGCTAAATGTGACCTGAAGACATTTCAAAAAAGGGTTTCTTAGCTGTAGATTTTGATTTCAGTCAGTGACAAAGATAGTACAGGAGAACAGGTCTGATGGTCTGATCTCTCAGCCCATAGATGAGAGAACTCAGACATCTTGGCAGCATGATAAAGAAAACATAAAAAAGACTCTGAAACCACAAAAAGGCCAGCTGTGTTAAGATTCTTGAAAGAGCCATGAGCAGTGGGTAGTAAATGGTGGAGATGAAACTGAGGCCCAGCTGTATTAGATTTAGCAGCAGTGTGTTTCGAGCTTTAATGGCTAAAACTTTGTCTGTGGACGCCGACCTGGCTGCTATGATGACACCAACATAGGAGAAAGCCACCGCCATAATGGATAATACAAATACAACCCAAGTGTAGGTTCTGTCATAGTTGTAAGTGAGAGATCCAACAATTATATCTATGTTAGAACATTGGTCTTTTATCTGCAGGCTCTCCATCTTTTCAAAGGGAAATTGTAAGAAGAACATCAGACGAGTGATGTTGTTGAGTAAATTGACAGCCCAGATTACAACGATGGCCACTGCTGTGTTTCTGATGGTGACGATGGAAGGATGCCTCAGTGGGTGGCAAACAGCAACATATCTTTCCAAAGGCATCACCATCAGTGTAAGAGGAGAAATCCCAGCTGTCAGATTGGCAAGAATGTTAAGTGCAGTACAGAGAGGATATGACAGTTTCAATCTAGGAAACAGACAATAAAAACAGAAACTGACTCTGTGCCAGTTGAACAGTGTCTGAAAAAAGGAGGTTATACAGAAGAATGTAGCGGCAAGTTTCACAAAAAACTGGTTTACTCCTCAAAGTGAACAACATGGTGCCATTAATGTAGAGAAACACACAGGATGGAACTGTAGAAAAGATGGAGAATAAAATTACCCTCGAGAACCTCTCATACTGCAGTTCATCAGTGACATTAGAGTGAGACTGAGATTCATTCAGCATGGTAGAAAATATTCAGTATCAAACTACAGCCTTTAAACTCAGTTACCTGCTGTTTTACAAGGAATAAATCAAAACAATTCATCACTTCACCTGTGCAGACAGTTGACAAATGAGAATCTCTGGTGAAGCTCTGGTTCACCTCACATCTGATTTATGGGCTCTGTCTTCACATACACGTTAACATGATCACCAGGTTACAAACAAGTGATGTAATACCCAAAGTGATTTCAGTCTGAAACTTTTTTCCCATGTTAATTGAAACTGAGTTTAATACATTACGTCAAATCTAGCGAAGTGTGAATTTGGAAAAGCTGTTGTCACATATCTGGGAAAGCATGTGGGCCAGGGACAGGTGCGCCCTTTGGCAGCCAAGGTGCAGGCCATCCTTGATTTCCCTGTGCCAGTGACACGGCGGCAGCTCCGCCGGTTTTTGGGGATGTGTGGGTATTACCGTGGCTTTTGTAGAAACTTTGCTAGTTTAGCACTATTGACTGCACTGACGAGTCCTTCTCAGAATTTTTGTGGACTGATGTGTCCCAGGACTCATTCAATGCTTTGCTCTGCAGCGCCCCTGTGTTAGCTGATCCGGACTTTACTTGGCCTTTCAAGGTTGAAGTTGACGCCAGTGCGCAGAGCGCAGTTGCTGTTCTTGTACAGGAGGATGGGCAGGGTGTTGATCATCCTGTGTGTTTTTTTTTTTCAAAAATGTTTGATAAGCATCAAGTGCATCATAGCACCATTGAAAAGGAGGCTCTGGTGTTGTTGTGGGCCTTACAGCAGTTTGAAGTTTATGTTGGATCAAGTTCCGCCCCGGTCCGAGTGTTCTCCGACCAGAACCCACTTGTGTTTTTGTCACGTATGCGCAACAACAACAGCAGTCTTATGCGGTGGTCGTTGTTGCTACAGGATTTTAATATGGAGGTTCATCATGTGAAGGGATGAACCTTCATCCATCTTTCTCCTTCTGTTGTTCCAGGTGGCAGTCAGCTGATTGGCCCGTGGGACCTTTAAAAGGTGGAGGTTTCAGCGCCCCTCCTCTCACTTCCTGCCTCAAACTTTAGGCCATGCCATGCTGTTACCTTTTGTTTGTTGTCATGTTTGGTTTATTTGTAGTTTAAGTACATTTTTGCTTTGGAGCAGCTCAGTAGCTTGTAGGGAGGGTTGCTATTTCTGTTGATGTGGGTTTTTCTCCTGTTTTTGGCCAGGGAGGTTAGTTTATGTCATTTGTTTGTTTTCTTTCTATATGTAAGCTGGGTGGAAAGTATATTTTGTTTGTTATTTTGGCCATGCCCTCCCTGAAGGTTGATGCTGCTGCTGCTGTTGCTCATAATCAGTTAAAATAAATATGTTTTTCTGACTCGAACTTTTAGTGCATGGTTTTCGTTGGGAGCAGGGAGAGAGAGGGGTGGGGCTTTTATGTTTTGCCCCAGTTCCCCTTAGGCTGGGGCGTAACACTTAGGCAAGGCAAGGCAAGTTTATCTGTAGAGCACAATTCGTACACAAGACAATTCAAAAGTGCTTTACAGATGCATAAAATCACAAGAAGGCAAATAGAATCATACAAGCATAAAAATAAACATTAATAAATTAAATTAAAAATTAATTAAAAAAATTAATTAATTAAATTAAAAATGAAGAGTGCAGATAAAATCATTTCAGTTGTCATCTGCACATCTAAACAGAACTGTTTTCAGTCTGGATCTGAACATTGTCAGACTTGAGGCCTGTCTCACATCTTCTGGAAGACTGGTCCAGATTTTAGGAGCATAAAACTGAAATGCAGCTTCACCTTGCTTTGTCCTGACTCTGGACACCAGCAGGAGACCACTACCTGAGGTTCTCAGGGTCCAGGTTGGTTCATATGGCTCTAATATGTCAGAGATGTACTTTGGGGCCATGAAAAGACTTGAACACAAGTAGAGCTGTTTTAAAGTCTATTCTCTGAGTGACAGGAAGCCAGAGACCTCAGGACTGGACTAATATGGTCGTATCTCTTGGTTCTAGTCAGGACCGGTGCAGAGACCTCAGGACTGGACTAATATAGTCGTATTTCCTGGTTCTAGTCAGGACCAGTGCAGAGACCTCAGGACTGGACTAATATGGTCGTATTTCCTGGTTCTAGTCAGGACCGGTGCAGAGACCTCAGGACTGGACTAATATGGTCGTATCTCTTGGTTCTAGTCAGGACCAGTGCAGCGCAGATTTTGGATAGAGGGTAGTGGGTGGTCAGACCACCCACTACCGCAAGATACCGAATTTGTGGAAAGCCCAAGAGACACGCCCATTGCCGCGCCTACAATGTGAGTAAGGGAGTCGGCATAATGGGTGGCAGCTTTAGGGAGCGGAAGATTGCATTAGCAGTTGGCAGAGGCTCCTAAATCAGCAATTTGCAGGTAGTGGGTCGTGGGTATTGGGTAGCAGGAGGTGTAAGATCAGGCCCTTAGAGTTTTATTCATTAGCCAGTATCATGTATTGCAAGAATCTGACAAAAAAAAGCTTCTATAACAAATAGCTATGTACCAAATGTAAGCCAAATGCTACTTAAGGTTATAATACAAATAAAGAACCACCTGAAGCTCTGGGAAGTTTTTATTTAAGGTTTGGCACTCATTTCCAAGGGAAAAGTGTAGAAAGTCCAAATTGTACAGCCATTGTATGGAAAAAAAATTGATGCACATGATGTTGTCAGTTTTTATTAAGTCAAAGGTAAATAAAAAGTCCTGGTCCAGATGGCAACAGGAAGACTACAGAACAATTTTTCATGTGTTTTAAAGTTCAAAAGCTGTGGGAGGAGTTTATTGTTGTCCCTCTGGTGAAATGCAGTACTCCCAAACAGCTAAATGATCTCAGACCAGTAGTCCTGATTTCAATGGCAATGAAGTCCTTTGAGAAACTGCTGAAAGCTGAACTGTTAAAGCAGCCAGGACTCCTTACAGAACCAGCAGAGATGTAGAAGATGCTTGGATCACTCTACTTCCCCTCCTGATGAGGCATCTTGAGGGCTCTGGGGCAAATCCCAGACTTTTGTTTGTGGACTTCTCGACTGCTTTTAGTACAATCCAGCCAAATAATTTAGCACTGAAACCTTTTGATTTATTTGAATATAGATTTGAACTTGGTATATTGGATAACATATCTTTTTAACAGACGGACCTCAGAGGATGAGAGTGAACATGTCTGCTGCACATCTGCTACTCCAACAACTGCAGGAGTCAGTATGCAAACAGGCCCATCGTCAACGTCACTGACGGTACAGTTTTAGTCTGTCTGCTTGACAGTAATGAGGATTCACGTGGGCCTGTGGTGGAGAACTTTGTGAAATGGTGCAGCAAAGCTCATCTTCTTCTGAACACATACACAGACATGGTGATTGACTTTAAAAAGTCCCCTCTCTCTCTTCGCAGACCAACATTAATGGTATAAATATTGAATTAGAATTGTATTATTCATCTGTTATTTAAGTGTAATTTTTTTTTGCTTTTTATTATGTTTTTTAATGTTATTTTTTTAGCCTTTCTGCAAACAAAGTTTGACATCAAGGACATCTAACTAATTACTTTTGCAAATTTAAAACTTTAATTCTAATGGTAGCAAAACATGTATTTATTTTGTAAGACAATAATGATGCTTGAAGAAAGTGTTAATTAAAGATGGTAAATTGACCAAAATCTGTTTCTTATTGACCAAAACACACTGATGAAAAAGGACACAATGATGAACAAAGGTTTCTTTAATCTTTGTGTTGAAGAGTTTAAACATTCAAAGCAAACGTCAATAAGAACTATTTTGGACTAAAACTATGTGACTTTGTTCAAGTCTTAGGTACAATCAGTCTTGGTTTATCAAAGTTTAAATGACCATTCATGTTTCTTTTCAGTCTGTATGATGCTGCATCTGTGTGTGTTTGTGTGTGTGTTAATTGTCAACACTGTTGACTGTAAAATTTGTAGAACAGTCAGCAGTGTTTTATTATTCCCTACAGGAATAATTAAGTTTATCACACCAAACCAACCAGATATATATGAAATAAAATCTCAAGCAAAAGTCAGTATTTAGAGTTTCAGAACCAGGAAAAGGCTAAACATTGTTTTCAAAAAGTCTGTCCCCATTCAGATGTTGGAAGCATTCTTTGGGATTCAATTCTATTTAAGTTTAAGAGAGTTAAAGTCCTGGAACTTGACTTCTTAGTGTATTTTATGATACAAACTGATTTTATATTCAGAAATACACAGTTAAAAATACAAAATGAAAGCTAAATGATCACATGTAGTTTCTAGATACAGAACTTTTTCAATGTAATACAGTTTTAGCTGTTTAAGGTTATAATAAAACACAGAGTAGCAGGTGTGTTTTTAAAGACTAGTCTTTCCATGTCACATTTAACTGGTTTGTGTGATATCTTTAAAGGAATGTTTCTTAGTTTCAGTATTTATGTGGTGACTGTCCTTCACCTCTCTATAGCAGATTTGTTCAATGTCATTCTCTTTAGTCTGTGACTCAGTTACTCAAATGTTTAAGTCAGTTTTGAACACACAACAGTCAGCTAAATGTGACCTGAAGACATTTCAAATAAGGACTTCTTAGCTGTAGATTTTGATTTCAGTCAGTGACATAGATAGTACAGGAGAACGGGTTTGATGGTCTGATCTCTCAGCCCATAGATGAGAGAACTCAGACATCTTGGCAGCATAATACAACAAACATAAAAAACATTCTGAAACCACAAAAGTGCCATCCTTGTTAAAACTCTTGAAAGAGCCATGAGCAGTGGGTAGTAAATGGTGGAGATGAGACTGAGGCCCAGCTGTATTAGATTTAGCAGCAGTGTGTTTCGAGCTTTAATGGCTAAAACTTTGTCTGTGGACGCCGACCTGGCTGCTATGATGACACCAACATAGGAGAAAGCCACAGCCATACTGGATAATACAAACACAACCCAAGTGTAGGTTCTGTCATAGTTGTAAGTGAGAGATCCAACAATTATATCTATGTTAGAACATAGGTCTTTTATCTGCAGGCTCTCCATCTTTTCAAAGGGAAATTGTAAGAAGAACATCAGACGAGTGATGTTGTTGAGTAAACTGACAGCCCAGGTTACAACGATGGCCACTGCTGTGTTTCTGATGGTGATGATGGAAGGATGCCTCAGTGGGTGGCAAACAGCAACATATCTTTCCAAAGGCATCACCATCAGTGTAAGAGGAGAAATTCCAGCTGTCAGATTGGCAAGAATATTAAGTGCAGTACAGAGAGGATATGACAGTTTCAATCTGGAAATAGACAATAAAAACAGAAACTGACTCTGTGCCAGTTGAACAGTGTCTGAAAAAAGGAGGTTATACAGAAGAATGTAGCGGCAAGTTTCACAAAAAACTGGTTTACTCCTCAAAGTGAACAACATGGTGCCATTAATGTAGAGAAACACACAGGACGGAACTGTAGAAAAGATGGAGAATAAAATTACCCTCGATAACCTCTCATACTGCAGTTCATCAGTGACATTAGAGTGAGACTGAGATTCATTCAACATGGTAGAAAATATTCAGTATCAAACTACAGCCTTTAAACTCAGTTACCTGCTGTTTTACAAGGATTAAATCAAAACAATTCATCACTTCAAGATTCAAGATTCAAAGATTCAAAGTGTTTATTGTCATATGTGCAGATGAAACGAGTTCCCTTGCACAACAAAATTGTTACATTGCTGCCCGCGAGGAATGCCAAAACAGACGTTCAAAAAGTAGTATAAAAATAGTATAACTAAAGCAAAGAAGTAGTACAGAAGTACTTGTTTATAAAAGAGATATATATACTATATATACTTCACCTGTGCAGACAGTTGACAAATGAGAATCAGCGTCTGTAGGCTGGTCTGCAGGCTCTGGTTCACCTCATCTGATTTATGGGCTCTGTCTTCACATACACGTTAACATGGTCACCAGATTACAAACAAGTGATGTAATACTCAAATGATTTCAATCTAAAACTGTTTTCCCAAATTGATTGATTGTATTAAACTCAATTTCAAAACATTTTTACAGGATTCCTGTTAATGCAGGAATTGTAAACACACAAAAGTCAGTAACATACTGTATGACTTGAAGGGATTTGAAATAAAGGCTTAGTTTTAGATTTTCAGTATAAAAAGGATAGTTCTTGAAGCCCCTGTAGTCTTGTACTAACATTGCCATTGTCCACACTCACGTTCAGATGTTTTAAAAGTGAAATAAACATGAGAATATGCAGTCCTCCTCACACGTCTCATGTCTGGCATACGCACATTTCTAAGGGTTTGTCCGCTGGCGACAACGCAATCATCATTGAGACTCTTTTCAGAATTGAAAGTAAGAACAGCCCCTCCCTGAATCGCCACCTTAACGTGGTGGCGGGGTTTGTGTGCCGAAATGATCCAAGGAGCTATGTTGTCGGGGGTATTTGCCCCTGGTAGGGTCACCCAAGGCAAACTGGTCCTGGGGGACGGGCCAGACTAAGAGCGATTCAACAGACTCTTATGGAAAAAGTCAAATCAAGAACTCGATGTCCCTCGCCCGGGTTAGGGTCACCGGGGCCCCACCCTGGAGCCAGGCCTGGGGGAGGGGCTCATCTGGGAGCGCCTGGTGGCCGGGCTTTGACCCATGGGACCCGGCTGGGCTTAGCTCGAATGAGCCGCATGGGTTCGCCTCCCTGTGGGCCCACCACCCGCAGGGAGGGCCATAGGAGTCGGGTGCTTTATGGTATGGGCGGCAGCTGAAAGCGTGGGCCTTGGCGTGCCGACCCTCGGCTGACGAAACTGGCTACTGGGACATGGAACGTCACCTCTCTGGTGGGGAAGGAGCCTGAGCTTGTGCGTGAGGTCGAGAGGTACCGACTAGATATAGTCGGGCTCACCTCGACGCATAGCCTGGGCTCTGGAACCAAACTTCTCGAGAGAGGCTAGACCTTATTCTACTATGGAGTTGTCCAGGGTGAGAGGCGACGGGCTGGTGTGGGCTTGCTTATAGTCCCCCAGCTTGGAGCCTGTACGTTGGGGTTTTCCCCAGTGGATGAGAGGGTAGCTTTCCTGCGCTTTCGGGTCGGGGAACGGGCTCTGACTGTCATTTGCGCCTATGTGCCAAATGACAGTTCGGGGTACCCAGCCTTCTTGGGGTCCTTGGCTGTCCCCATTAGGGGTGCTGGAAAGCGCCCCTAATGGGGACTCCTTTATTCTGTTGGGGGACTTCAACGCTCACGTTGGCAATGACAGTGGTACCTGGAGGGGCGTGATTGGGAGGAAAGGCCTCTCTGATCTGAACCAGAGTGGTGTTTAGTTGTTGGATTTCTGTGCTCGTCATAGTTTGTCCATAACAAACACCATGTTCAAGCATAAGAGTGTCCATAAATGCAGGTGGCATCAGGACACTCTTGGCCGTAGATCGATGATCGACTTTATAATCGTATCATCTGATCTTCAGCCGTATGTTTTGGACACTCGGGTGAAGAGAGGAGCTGAGCTGTCAACTGATCACTACCTGGTGGTGGGTTGGATCAGATGGCTGGGGAGAATGCCAGTCAGACCTGGTAGGCCCAAGCATGTAGTGAGGGTTTGCTGGGAACGTCTGGCAGAGGAACCTGTCAGAAAGATCTTCAACTCACATCTCTGACAGAGCTTCAATCACATCCCGGGGGAGGTAGGCGACATTGAGTCTGAATGGGCCATGTTCCATGCCTCCATTGCTGAAGCGGCTGACCGGAGCTGTGGCCGTAAGGTCGTCGGTGCCTGTTGTGGCGGCAATCCTCGAACTCGGTGGTGGACACCTCGGGTGAGAGAGGCCGTCAGACTGAAGAAGGAGTCCTACCGGACTTGGTTAGCTTGTGGGACTCCGGAATCGGCAGACGGGTATCGGCGGGCCAAGCGGACGGCGGCTTTGGTGGTCTCTGAGGTGAAAACTCGGGTGTGGGAGGAGTTCGGTGAGGCCATGGAAAAAGACTTTTGATCGGCTCCCCGGAGATTCTGGCAAACCGTCGGGCGGCTCAGGCGGGGAAAGCAGTGCTTCACCAACACTGTGTACAGTGGGGGTGCGGTGCTGCTGACCTCGACTGTAGATGTCGTTCGGCGGTGGAAGGAATACTTCAAGGACCTTCTCAATCCCACCAACATGTCATCCGTGGAGGATGCTGAGCCTGTGGACTTGGAGGTGGACTTGTCCATTACTGGAGCTGAGGTTGCTGAGGTAGTTAAGAAGCTGCACAGTGGCCGGGGTGGACGAGATCCACCCTGATTTCCTGAAGGCTCTGGATGTTGTAGGACTGTCTTGGTTGACAGGTTTCTGCAACATCGCATGGAAATCGGGGGCAGTACCTCTGGATTGGCAGACCGGGGTGGTGGTTCACCTTTTTAAGAAGGGGGACCGGAGGGTGTGTTCCAATTACAGGGGAACCACACTCCTCAGCCTCCCTGGTAAGGTCTATCCAGGGGTGCTGGAGAAGAGAGTTCGATCGATTGTCGAATCCCAGATTCAGGAGGAACAATGTGGGTTCCGTCCTGGTCGTGGAACACTTGACCAGCTCTATACCCTCACTAGGGTCCTGGAGGGAACATGGGAATTTGCCCAACCAGTCCACATGTGTTTTGTGGACCTGGAGAAGGCATTTGACCGTGTCCCTCGGGGTGTCCTTTGGGGGGTACTCCAGGAGTATGGGGTGCTGGGCCCATTGTTACGGGCTGTCCAGTCCCTGTACAGATGGAGTGGAAGCTTGGTCTGCATTGCCGGTTGTAAGTCGAATTCGTTTTCAGTGAGAGTTGGACTTCGCCAGGGCTGCCTTTTGTCACCGATTCTGTTCATAACGTTTATGGACAGAATTTCTAGGCGCAGCCAAGGAGTGGAGGGGTTCCAGTTCGGTGGTGTCAGGATCTCGTCTCTGCTGTTTGCAGATGACGTGGTCCTGTTGGCGCCATCGAGTGGGGATCTGCAGTTCTCGCTTGAGCGGTTCACAACCGAGTGTGAAGCAGCAGGGATGAGAATCAGCACCTCCAAATCTGAGACCATGGTTCTCAGTCGGAAAAGGGTAGAATGCCTCCTCCGGGTCGGGAGTGAGGTTCTGCCTCAAGTGGAGGAGTTTAAGTATCTCGGGGTCTTGTTCACGAGTGATGGGAGAAAGGAGCGAGAGATCGACAGACGGTTTGGTGTAGCGTCTGCTGTGGTGCGGACTCTGTACCGGTCCGTTGCGATGAAGAGAGAGCTGAGCCAAAAGGCGAGGCTCTCTGTTCATCGATCTTTGTTCCAACCCTCACCTATGGTCATGAACTGTGGGTAGTGATTGAAAGAATGAGATTGCGGATACAAGCGGCGTAAATGATTTTTCACCGCAGGGTGGCTGGACTCTCCCTTAGAGATAGGGTGAGAAGTTCAGTCATTCAGGAGAGACTCAGAGTAGAGCCGCTACTCCTTCACATCGAGAGGAGCCAGTTAGGGTGGTTCGGACATCAGGCTAGGATGCCCCCTGGACGCCTCCCTGGAGAGGTGTTTTGGGCATGTCCAACTGGGAGAAGACCACGGGGAAGACCCAGGACCCGCTGGAGAGATTATATCTCTCAGCTGGCCTGGGAGCGCCTCGGGATTCTCCCAGAGGAGCTGGTGGAAGCGGCCGAGGGGAGGGAGGTCTGGGCCTCTCTGCTGAAGCTGCTGCCCCCACGACCCGACTCCAGACCAAGTGGGAGCTAATGGATGGATGGATGGATGTAAGAACAGGAAAAACTGCAACTAAGAAAGACAGTTCGAAGATTGAGATGGTTTTAGAAATGATAGGGATAAAAGAAACATATTACAGAGAAAGATGATGGTTTCTTTTACAGTCTTTGATTTCTTGGTTACAAATTCTGAGTTTTCCTTCTCCGATTAAGGGCTTTGGTTCTCAGATTTTGGATTGTGATTCGTAAAATACATTGCACTGAATTGACATCATATAAAAAGTATAGCTAATTTTTCAATCGTTAAAGGGTACATTAAATTTTAATTTTAATTAAATTTACTTAATATGAACACATGAGCCTTATGGTTTACAATTTTCTCAGTGAAACAATTAGTCAAAACATTTAATATCATAAGCAAAATGTTTCAACCCAGAGTCTATGACAACGGCAGCTTTGGCAGAAAGGGAAAGGGTTTTTAGGGACCACAATGACTTTTTTAGCCCAGGATGATGATGGCTGTTATCTGTTTTAGATCTCCAAGAGCTGTCCTCTTGGAACCCTTGTTGTTCCCTGACTGATGAACTGCAGACACGTTGCTATAAGGGGCCATCTGAGCATGACTTTGGGTATCTTAATAGAAAGTATTTCCCTTCCATAAATCTGCAAGTACTATGTAATGCACAAATTTTTTTGCATTGCACCTTTTTTTTGCAGAAATGTGCCTTAGGTGTCCTGAATCAATCAACGACTCATATCATAGAAATAGTATGGAGGGGTTGAGGCTCCAAGCTGGTAGGGTGCAGGTGTCTCCTCGTTATCTACCAGACCTGATAGCACGTTATGCTCCTAATAGAGCTCTCTGCTCTCAGAGTGCAGGATTACTTGTCTTTTCTAGATTACTAAAAGTAGGTTCGGAGGATGGGCCTTCTGCTACCAGGCACCTTTATTATGGAACCAGCTACCAATTTGGGTTAAGGAGGCTGACACCACCTCCATTTTTAAAATTAAATTGAAGACATTTCTGATCAGTAAAGCCTACAGTTTGTCTAAACTATAGTTTGTAAAGGCTAATAGTTATAGCCATAGTTGTAGGAGCTGAGAGTAGGCTCGTCTTAATCACAGCTTCGTCACAGCTATGCTGCTATAGGCCTACACTGCAGGGGGACGCCAACATGACCTGCTGGGTGGTGTCTCCACTGCTTTTCTCCTTTTCCTTCCCTTTCCTCCTCCCTTCCTCCTCCTCCTCCAGCTCAGTCTTAATTAATTAGTAGCACCTTGTTACTGTAACTGTGCTCCATTTTCTTTCCTGTAGTTTGTTGTGCTGTTTTCCTCCTTTTTCTCTTTTCTTTCTGTTTGTTTTCAGGCCAGAGTTTCCTGAGTTTCATGCTGACTTGCAGTTCCCTCCTCTGTCCATCCCAGCGTTTACCTCCACCTGTGTGTGTAGATGTGTTCAGGGTGCCGGCTGGTGTGGTGACCGGTGATCTAGTCCTCTGACCATCTCACCTCAGTGCTGCTACCTGCATCTGTTTATGTAGTAGGGCTGGTAAATTAATATTCGAATTTCGGATATTCCTCGAATATGGGAAAAATATGTATATTCGAACGTAAAGATTAATATTCGAAACATTTACAAAATATATATCTTATTGATCAGGGAAGCGCGCGCATTGATTCTCCTCCGTTGTGTGTCCCATGGTGCGTCCCTTACTGGCCTGTGTGTAGCTGCAGTTACGTGTCACAACAAGGAAGCAAGGACTGCAGTCCACCCACCCACCCCCACCTCACCGTAGACACACCAGCGAAATACGATGAGCAGAAAATGCATGAAACACAAATCAGCGAGCCCGAAAAACAAACCGGGGAAATGGAATCCGGTGAAGCCAACAACTCCACCCCGGACAAAGTGATTGTTAAGCCAGATAACTTAAAAAGTACTGTTTGGCGCTTTTTTGGATTCTGGTCAGTTGGAGGTAAAGTTTTCGACAAATCCAAGGCTGTTTGCAAGTTATGCGATGCGGAGCTGGCATATCACTCGACTACCACAAATTTGAGGATGCATTTAATAAATGTTCACCCGACCGAATGGAAAAAAGTTGGTGAAGACGAAACAGAGGGCCTGCTTCCCAAACAACGCAGGCTAACAGCGTTTTACAGCCCGACCACTTCTCTTCCCGCTGCAAAACAAGAGGCCATCACTAAAAAGTTGACAGAATTCATTTGCAAAGACATGCGGCCAATCAGTATAGTTGACGGCGTAGGTTTTCAGGAATTTATCCACGAAATAAATCCACGCTATCAAGTCCCTTCCCGTGGAACTATTAACAACAGGATTGTTAAACTGTATGATGCCACAGCCAATACAGTGAAAATAACAATCAAGGACAAAGCTGTAGCTTTGACCACAGACGGATGGACTTCCCTCGCCAATGATGTGTTTGTCACCGTGACTGCCCATGTTATCACAGAGAATTGGGAGATGAATGACTTTGTGCTAAAAACGGGAGAGCTCAGAGAAAGTCATACAGCGGAGAACGTATCGAAGTCTATTATGGATGGTTTGCAGGAGTTTGGCGTGCAGCTGGAGTCGGTCGTTGCCGTGACAATGGATAATGCAGCTAACTACGTGAACGCAGTTGAGAAGCACATGAAGACCATGAACGTGCTGTGTTTCGCACATACTATTAACCTAGCTGTCCGAAAGGGGCTAGGGGTGAGATCTATAGAGAACAGCGTTGACAGATTGAAACGTACTGCTGCCTACTTCAGCCATTCAACCACAGCCAGTTACCTCCTGGAAGAAAAGCAGAAGCAGCTGCAAATGCTGAATAGGGAAAACTGATCAACGACTGCGCGACAAGATGGAACAGCACATACGACATGATTTGTCGGGCTCTGGAACAACAAACACCAGTGGCTGCTGTCATCTTTGACAAAAAGCTGTCCAACCTTGAGCTGTCCACGAGTGAATGGACTCAGCTGGAAAAGGTGAGCTATATGTAATTACTAAATATGTACCAAGTTGAAGTTTAGGGCAAAGGCAATAGGCAGCTCTTCATAGATTTTTTTTTATTCATTTGTCCTACTGCAGGTAAAGGACATTCTCAGGCCATTCAAAGTCGCTACAGTGGCTTTATCCACCGATAAATACCCGACAGCGTCAGCTGTTCTCCCAATGAAGCACGCTCTTCTGTCTCATCTGAGACAAGAGACAGACGGTGACACTGCATCTGTGAAAGAAATGAAGGCAAAGATAACTGCTGATCTAAAAAAGCGCTACCCAGAAGACGGTGACGTCTTCATGTTTCTGAACTTAGCCAGTTATCTGGACCCTTGCTTCCACTGCCTGGGTCATTTAGATCATGGAAGGCAACAAGAAGTCCATGCTAAAGTGCTTGCCGAGATTACAGCTATATCAGCGGCAGAGAAGTCAGGAGTAGGGTCAGAATTGCCCGCCCCACTTGAAGATCCCCGCAAAAGTTCCCTTTCTGCAATGGGTGATCTATTTTCCCAAGTCTACCAGCAGCAGACAAGAGCTGCTGAATACGATCTGCATGGGGAGCTAGTCAAGTATGAAAGAGAGCCACAGCTGCCTCCTGACGCAGACCCTCTCCTGTGGTGGAAAACTACAGGCAGTGCGAGGTACCCGTACATCGCACAGGTAGCGAAAAAATACCTCACCGTACCCGGTACATCTGTAAGATCAGAGCGCGTCTTTTCCTCAGCCGGCAACATTGTCAATAAAAAACGCTCAGCACTAGCTGCTGAACAAGTAGACCGTCTGGTATTTTTGGCGAACAATCTGTAATCTATCAGTCATGTTTTGAGTTAATTTGTGGCCTGCTTGTTTCTTTCAGTTGTGGTTGATTTTATTTAACTTGTAAAAAAATGGCAAAAGGGCAAAATGTTATTTCATTTAGTAGGCTACTATGTAGGCATATTACACGCCAGCCTAATAACTGTGATAAGGTGTTCTATTTTTGCAATAGTTTGTTTTGCAATTTGCACTAATGAACAGTATGTCAAATACTTTAATTGACTGTTTACAATTGGCTGCTGCTGGCCTACTTGATGTTCGTTTATGTTCTATAGGCTAATATTCATTTCTGTAACTGTGAGCTGTGGGCCAATTCAACCTCCTGTTCAGTGGTTTGACTCTAAAAGCTGGCTTAGTAAGAGTGTACAGTTTTGCATAAATTGCACTGAAGTTGCACTAAATGTAACATGTTGAACATGACGTTTGGATTTTGTCTGAAGACAGAAAATAAATCAGCGTTTGACTACCATTGGTCATTTTTCTTGACATTTGGCAGGGTGCAACGCCCTCTGTTGGATATAACGGGGTACTGTTACAAAAACAAGTCCTATTCTCCGCGGGGAAAAAAAAAAAAAAAAAAAAAAAAATATATATATATATATATATATATATATATTATCGAATATATTCGATATTCTGACCAATTTTTAAGACCCATATTCGAATTTAATTTCTGAAAAATGTTACCAGCCCTATTATGTAGTCATTTCGATTCTCTTATCGATTCTAATTTCGGGAAAAAGGAGAACAAACAGTTTATTAGCATCAATTTTTTTACTTAGAAGTCACGACCTTACAAACTCAACAGCGAGGTCGAAAAGAGGCCCAAAGATAACATGTTTACTGTTGTAATATGTAACTGTGCAAATACACAAGAATGCGTAACGATTTACTAACAAATTTTTCCTAATAGAAATGAAAAAAATCTCCCTTTTAAAAGGATATATGAGCTCACTAAGCACTCAAAAATAATAATAAAGAAAGATAAATACTATCAAATACAACGGAACAGTGAATAGTACAAATCTGCAAATACTATAAAGAATTAACAATTCTTTTGCAGAAAAATAAGCATGTCTTCCAGCCTCTGAGCCAGCCAGACTCTCTCTCTCATCACGGTCATCCTCTCAATGTAATGCAGACGGCATTCGTTTAATAGCATAGCGTTAATGTTATAGCGTGTTTTACAAAGAAGCACATAGGCAGTGGGATAGCTACTTACCAGAGTTGCCAGAGGTGATCTTAGCTTGGCTACTGCTGCTGCTGGGTTGAGATCTATCAGTCCGAAACGCGTCAAAAACATGACAGTCGTTATCAAATGTTGTGTGCGCAAATGTTTCTGCATGTTAGTCGTGTTCCCTCCCGACGCTGTTATCTCCACTTTGCAATGACTGCAAGTTGCCTTGTTGCCATCTTTCTTTGGTGAAGTGAAGCCAAACTTTGGAGCGTTTGAACGTGGTGGGCGCCATTGTTGTTTACAACTCCAATGCGCGTGCTAAACCGACGTAACTTAATCATGTAAGTACTTTCTGGAATTGACTGTGCGTAACTTGCGTAAATTACGTGAGATTCGTGCGGGTTGGAATCGGTAAGAAAATCGCTAGATAAACTGCCAAACAACTCCATGGAATTGAAACACACAGAACCGGTTCTCTACAGGAACCAGTTCTCGATTCCCAACCCTAATTACAACTAGTCAGGTAAATATTTGGCTAATCAAATCAAGTGGAATAAAGAAAAAGCATTGATTCCTACTATTAAGGACTCAGCAGGGACGTTTACCAATTCACCACAAGAAATTATTAAAATATTTAAAGACTTTTATGCTAAACTATACTCATCTGAGAATGGCCCAGGGCAGGACGCAAATAACTCATTTCTTAATAAGATTAAACTGCTTCAATTTAACAAAGAACAAATTGACAAACTTAATGAACACGCTCGTTTGGGGTCGGGGGGCCACCGCGGACCGTCCGAACCAAACCTTCCCCGATCAGCTCGTAACCCCCAGGGCGTCGTTCGGGGGTTCGACAGAGCAGGCTGTGCGATCCCCCCCCCACACACATGGCTCTGCTGAGGCATTGGGAGGTGTAAATGTCTGACAGGGAGGGGAGAGGGCGGCCGATGATCCTCTGCGCTACTTTCACAACCCTCTGGAGCCGTTCTCTCTCTGCAGTGGTGCAGCTGCTGTACCAGACTGTAATACAGTACGTCAGCAGGCTTTTGATGGATGAGCGGTAGAAGGTCAGCAGCAGGTTGGAGTCCAGGTTGTATCTCCTGAGGACTCTCAGGAAGTGCAGCTGCTGCTGAGCCTTCTTGGTGATGGCGGTGACATTCTCAGACAAGGAGATGCTGTCTGAGATGAGGACGCCAAAAAACCGGAAGGTGTGGACCCTTTCCACTCTCTCGCCATTGATGTAAAGGGGGGCTGAGTCGGTGTTGTGTTTCCTGAAGTTGACGATGATCCCCTTGGTTTTCCTGGTGTTCAGAGCAGGTTGTCCTCTGAACACCAGGCTGTCAGCTTCAGGACCTCCTCTCTGTAGGCTGCCTCGTCCCCCTTTGAGATGAGTCCGACCACCGTAGTGTCGTCAGCGAACTTCACTATGAGGTTGTTGTTGTGGGTCGGACTGCAGTCGTTGGTTACAGGGAGTACAGGAGGGGGCTCAGCCGGTGCTAAGAGTGGGCCCCATTAAAATTGATTAGCACCGTACGGCAAAATTTTGCCCAATGGTTACCGCTTGCCATTGTACATCGATTTTCGTACGTGATGTCGTTCAACGGGGTTCCTCAAACGTCTCCAAAACCGAATCAGCACTGCATGACACGCGTGAGAAGACGGTCGGTAAGACGCGGGGCCCAGCCTTTGGCGTGGCGCCGGGCAGAAGTAGCCCCAGGAAGGTCCGTTGGCCCCGAAACTCTGGATTCTCGCTCGGTACCGAGACACGTAGGATTGGTGCAAAAATAATCTATTTAGCCCTTTTCTGGGCAGAGATAGGAGGGCGTCCACGTACAATCGCTTAACATGGGTTTTTCCTTAACTTTTGACGCCATGCATTTTAACCAGTACGCATACGGTCTCGCGAGGGGGACGGGGCAGCCGAAAGCCTCCGAATCACCGCTTTTTGAGCCAGGGGCCCGCGATGCAGACAAAGGTCTACAGCCGCAAAACTTGCAGAGTACGTTAGGGGCCCCCCTAGGAACCCGCACGTCAAATTTGGGCCCTCCGGAGCCTCATCTTTCCAGAAAGCCCCACCCCGATCTGTCCGAGTTTGGCTGTACAATGGCATATTAAAACGCATTGCCGACAGAAGCGATTTTTGGGGGCGAATTCGGGGGTCAAAACGGGGTCCCTGCAAGCTCGCAAACCTCCCCATTCTCTCTCTGTCCCTTTCCTGTCCTCCTTCACTGTCAATAAAGGCCACTAGTGCCAAAAAAAATTTTTAAAAAAGAAAGGTTTTCTGGGGTTTTTATTCATTCATTTCTTTATACATGAGTGTTATCTGCAACATGCATAAAAGCAATACAAGTGTGTTTCTTAACCTGGTCCTCAAATGCCACTGCCCTGCATGTTTTGGGTGTTTCCTTGTGCCACAACACCTGATTCAAATGAATGGATCACATCCTCTGCTTGGCATTAAGGTCTGCACAAGTCTGCATGGCAGGTGTGTTGAGACTGGAAAACATCCAGGGGAGTTAACTGTCAGCACTGACTGTACTACGAATGGTCCTGCGGGAATAATAAAGTTAAACAAATCAAGCAAATATATCTAAAATAAAATCACAAACAAAAGTCAATATTTCGACATCCTACAGAACTAGGAAAAGGCTTTTTTTTTTTTTTTTTTTTTTAAAAAAGTCTGTCCCATACAGATCTGAAGCATTCTTTGGGATTCCATTTTAATTACGTTTAAGAGAGTCCGGTTCTTGGACTGTTGGTTTCATAAAATACACTGGAAAAGAAATATGAATATGTTATTAAAACTTTGATAAAACAACACTGGGGCACAGACATTTTCACAGGACTATTACATTCAGAAATACAGACATAGTAAAAAAAAAATATAACATTAAAGCTAAATGATCACATGTAGTTTCTAGATACAGAACTTTTTCAATGAAAGCTGTTTAATGGAAGCTGAAAACACTTCTGTTTAGATGAGCATATGATAACTGAAATGATTTTATCTGCACTCTTCATTTTTGATTTAATTATTTTTTTTAATTAATTTTTAATTTAATTTATTATTGATTATTTTTATACTTGTATTTGCCTTCTTGTGATTTTATGCATCTGAAAAGCACTTTGAATTGCCTTGTGTATGAACTGTGCTCTACAAATAAATTTGCCTTGCCTTTAAGGTTATACTAAAACACAGTGTAGCAGGTGTGTTTTTAAAGACTAGTCTTTCCATGTCACACTTAACTGGTTGGTGTGATATCATTAAATGTTTCTTAGTTTCAGTATTTGTGTGGTGACTGTCCTTCACCTCTATATAGCAGATTTGTTAAATGTCATTTTCTTTAGTCTGTGACTCAGTTACTCAAATGTTTAAGTCAGTTTTGAACACACAACAGTCAGCTAAATGTGACCTGAAGACATTTCAAATAAGGGCTTCTTAGCTGTAGATTTTGATTTCAGTCAGTGACAAAGATAGTACAGGAGAACAGGTCTGATGGTCTGATCTCTCAGCCCATAGATGAGAGAACTCAGACATCTTGGCAGCAGAATAAAACAAAGATAAAAAAGACTCTGAAACCAGAAAAGTGCCATCCTTGTTAAAACTCTTGAAAGAGCCATGAGCAGTGGGTAGTAAACGGTGGAGATGAAACTGAGGCCCAGCTGTATTAGATTTAGCAGCAGTGTGTTTCGAGCTTTAATGGCTAAAACTTTGTCTGTGGACGCCGACCTGGCTGCTATGATGACACCAACATAGGAGAAAGCCACAGCCATACTGGATAATACGAACACAACCCAAGTGTAGGTTCTGTCATAGTCATAAGTGAGAGATCCAACAATTATATTTATGTTAGAACATAGGTCTTTTATCTGCAGACTCTCCATTTTTTCAAAAGGAAACTGTAAGAAGAACATCAGACGAGTGATGTTGTTGAGTAAACTGACAGCCCAGATTACAACGATGGCCACTGCTGTGTTTCTGATGGTGACGATGGAAGGATGCCTCAGTGGGTGGCAAACAGCAACATATCTTTCCAAAGGCATCACCATCAGTGTAAGAGGAGAAATCGTAGATGTCAGATTGGCAAGAATGTTAAGTGCAGTACAGAGAGGATATGACAGTTTCAATCTGGAAATAGACAATAAAAACAGAAACTGACTCTGTGCCAGTTGAACAGTGTCTGAAAAAAGGAGGTTATACAGAAGAATGTAGCGGCAAGTTTCACAAAAGACTGGTTTACTCCTCAAAGTGAACAACATGGTGCCATTAATGTAGAGAAACACACAGGATGGAACTGTAGAAAAGATGGAGAATAAAATTACCCTCGAGAACCTCTCATACTGCAGTTCATCAGTGACATTAGAGTGAGACTGAGATTCATTCAGCATGGTAGAAAATATTCAGTATCAAACTACAGCCTTTAAACTCAGTTACCTGCTGTTTTACAAGGAATAAATCAAAACAATTCATCACTTCACCTGTGCAGACAGTTGACAAATGAGAATCGGCGTCTGTAGGCTGGTCTGCAGGCTCTGGTTCACCTCACATCTGATTTATGGGCTCTGTCTTCACATAGACGTTAACATGGTCACCAGGTTACGAACAAGTGATGTAATAACCAACGTGATTTCAGTCTGAAACTGTTTTCCCATGTTGATTGGTTGCATTAAACTCAGTTTCAAAACATTTTTACAGGATTCCTGTTAATGCAAGAATTTTAAACACACAAAAGTCAGTAACATACTGTATGACCTGAAGAGATTTGAAATAAAGGCTTCTTAGTTAAGGCCCCTGTTGTCTTGTACTAACATTGCCATTGTCCACACTCACGTTCAGATGTTTTAAAAGTGAAATAAATGTGAGAATATGCAGTCCTCCTCACACGTCTTTTCAGAATTGAAAGTTAGAACAGGAAAAACTGCAACTAAGAAAGACAGTTCGAAGA